>APFE030552543.1:0-42892 GCA_000404065.3 Pinus taeda
AAGATAGATCAACGCCTTAAAATTCAGCCTCTTCGAGGGGGCAACCTCCTTTACATTACATAAATGAACAATTCTTCAATGATTCAAATGACAACCTCCTTTCTATATATAGGAGTCTAAGGAGTCACAATATAACCCAGCCGACCTAACAATAATAATATAAAGCCACAAAAATAACAATAGAGGGATTCTATGGGGCACAGTAATAACAATATGGGGACAATAGGGGCACAACAATATTAATAAGAGGTATAACTACAATAGTAATGGGGTAATCACTAGTATTATAGGGACCCAACACTATCACAAAGGAGGGTTCAAGTAATTCTCATGTTTATAGTCAAGAAAAAGATGACTTTTCCTGTTTTATGTTACAAGAATCACCAAAAATTGCTGAAGACACAGAGGTGCAGCTCCCTTCAACAATTAAGAGCTAGAAGCTAGTAGTCAGTGGAGTTTGGAAGTTGTATTTCGATGGTGCATTTTCGAAGGAAGGGAATGGAGCTGGAATTCTTCTAATTTCTCCTAAAGGTCATATGATTCCCTTCTCTTATAAACTGGGATTTGACTCTCCAAATAACATTACTGAATATGAAGCTTTGATTCTTGGTTTACACTCTGCAAAAAAATTAGGAATACAATGTATTTATGTTTTTGGAGATTCAAAATTCGTCATTAAACAAATCAAGAATCAATGCCAAGCAAAACATCCAAGGATTAAGACATATAGGAATGAAGTGTGGGATTTGGTTGATAACTTCTTTTATGCTTTCAATATACAGTTTGTACCTAGTGAAGGTAATAGACTAGTTGATTCATTGGCAGTTGCAACTAGTACTTTTAAGCCTCCCTTGAATCCCAGACTTAGGTATGAAGTGGAATCATGAACATGCCATCTATTCCAGATAATGTAAAGTATTGGCAGGTGTTCGAGGATGAAGAACAGATTAAAAGTTTTATGGAAATGGTGGGTGAATTTTTGAACTTAGAGATTGATCAAGAGGATGAAATTGAAGAAGTTCAAGAAGAATAATCAGACAGAAAATTACCTTTGAAGGATTCCATAGGAGGCTGGAAAATAATGCAGTTGAAGAATAATGTGGTCCCTAAATGTTTGGTACCCTTGGAAAGATTATTTAATGTTAATGATGTTGTTGTTAATATTAAGAAAACAGATTCAGAAGATGATCTTGAAGATTGCAACCTTGGAACAGAGCGGCAACCAAATATGGTGAGATTGGTGAAAGATGTACCAAAGGAGTTCAAACAGAGGTATGTAGATCTTTTCAAGAGATATGTTGATATATTTGCATGGTCTTATGAAGATCTGAAGATGTACGATACTAGCATCATTCAACATAAAATCCCTTTGAAGCTAGGGATTAAACCATATAAACAAAAGTTGAGGCAGATAAATCCTTTATTGTTGCCATCATTTAAGAAAGAAATCAAGAAACTATTGCAAGCTAAAAGAATTTTTCCTTTGAGATATTCTGAGTGGGTGGCTAATTTAGTACCTGTGAGGGAGAAGAATGGGGAGATTTGATTTTGTATTGATTTTCGAAATTTAAACAGGACATCACTAAAGGATAACTATCCTCTTCCCAAAATGGATCACATCCTGCAAAAGGTAACAGGATCTTCTAGCTTATTAATGATTGATGGCTTTTCTAGTTATAATCAAATCTCAGTGCAGCCAGAAGATCAGAAGAAGACAACATTTACCACCCCATGGGGGAATTTTGTGTATGGTAAGATGCCTTTTGGATTAATGAATGTTGGTACCACTTTCCAAAGGGCTATGGATATAGCCTTTGTAAGTGAAAAAGAGAAATTTGTGGTAATTTATTTAGATGACATTACAATTTTCTCCAAATCATATGAAGAGCATATAAAACATTATCAACAGGCTTTTGAAAAATGCAGAAGGTATAGCTTATCCTTAAACCCCAAGAAATCTCATTTTGCTTTGAAAGAAGGAAAATTACTAGGCCATATTATATCTAAAGAAGGGGTTAGGATAGATCCAAAAAGAGTTGCAGCAATAAAAAATATACCTCTGTGAAGGAGCAAAAACGAGATTTAGAGATTTTTGGGAATAGATAAATTTTTTAAGAAGATTTGTCCCAAATTATGCATAAATTGTTAAGGAAATTACTGATATGTTTAAAAAGGATGCAGAAGTGAAGTGGACTACAACTGCCAAGGAATCTTTTACCAGGATCAAGGAAGCCTTTAAAGAAACCCCTGTGTTGGTGAGTCATGATTATCAAAAGCCTTTTCAAATATTCTCATTAGCTTCTCCTTTTACTCTTGTAGCAGTAGTTCTACAGAGAAATCAAGAAAACAGGGAGCAACATGTAGCATTCTTCAGCATGGTGTTAAGGGATGCAGAGCTTAAATATAATATTATAGAGAAGCAAGCCTATGCTTTGTTAAAAACATTAAAGGTTTTTTGAGTTTATATTCTTCAATCTCATATTATTGCTTATGTTCCTAATGTTGTTGTCAAAGATGTGTTGACTCAGAGAAATAGTGATGGAAAAAGAGGAAAGTGGATTGCAAAAATCCAAGAATATGATATGGACATTAAGCCAACTAAGATGGTGAAAGGACAAGGTTTAGCAAAAATCTTAACAGAAGCTAATCATCAAGCTATGGGAATTAATTTGCTGGCTGAAGTTGTTGAATCCAAGATAGAAGAAGAACAAGGTAAGAATAAAGAACCTGATAGCAGAATTCAATACAAGTATATTTGTTCTCAATGGTATAAAGACATTGTTCATTATCTTTGTTTCCTTAGTTGTCCTTCTTCTTTAGATAGAACAAAATATAAATCTCTCTGAGTGAAAGCTCAAAAGTATGTAATAGCAAATGGAAGGTTGTATTGGAGAGATCCAGCTGGTATTTTATTGCTCTGTCTAACTGAAGGAGAAACTATAAAACTTGTAAATGAGTATCATGGATGCCTTTGTGGTGGTCACTACAGTAGAAAGGTTACAACACACAAAATATTGAAGGCTGGTTTCTTTTGGCCTATTTTGTTTTCTAGTGTTTATAGACTTCTAAGAAGTTGTGAGAAATCCCAGATGTTTGCTGAAAAGAAGAAATTAGCACCATTACCATTGATTCATGTGCTTGTGGAGGAACCCTTCAGACAATGGGGTTTGGATTTTATAGGGGAGATAAATCCACCCTCTAGTGGACAACATAGATGGATTTTGACAGGGACAGATTATTTCACTAAATGGATAGAAGTTGTTCCAACAAGGAGAGCTAACAATTCAATGGTAATTAAATTTTTAGAAAGAAAATATTTTCAGCAGGTTTGGTTGTCCTAAAAATTTGGTCACAGATAATGCTCAAGTTTTCAGATATACAAAGTCGATTGACTTCTACCAAAAATACAATGTGGTATTGTCTCATTCTACCACCTATCACCCCTAGGGGAATGGGCTGGCAGAATCTTCCAATAAATCCTTGGTAAAGATAGTTAAGAAAACTATTGCAGAGAATCAGATAAACTGGGATTCAAAGCTGAAGTTTTCCTTATGGGAAAATAGAGTTACTACTAGGAGGTCGACTGGAAAATCACCTTTTGAGTTAGTATATGGAGCAGATGCTTTATTTCCCAATCAGTTAGCAAAACTTGTTGTGGCACTTATCCAAGATGCTCAGCAAGAACCAAATGCACTCACAAGGAGAATGAAGCAATTGGTGGAATTGAATGAAAACAGGGAGAAAGTAATGGAGAATCTTATCAATTACCAAGAGAAAATGAAAATGATATATGACAGAAAAGCCAGGGATATTCTTTTTCAACTTGGAGATTTGGTTCTACGATGGGATGTGAGGAGAGAAGAGAAAGGCAAGCATGGCAAATTTGATCCTCTTTGGTATGGTCATTTTAAAATAGCAGAAGTTGGAATCAATAACACCTTCATTCTGGAAAACTTGGATGGCGAACTCATACAACTTCCAATCAACAAGTAGTATTGGAAGCACTACTTTTAGCATTGACTTCATTTATTTTCTTCATTTGTATATACCAGTGTGATCATTATGAATATTTGGTGAGCTCTTCATTGTAATGTTTCAAGCTATAATTTTGACTCCATGCTTGAGGTGAAGGCACTAATCTGCAGTTCTTGGTGTTTTGACTTAAAACATTATCCCTAGGTGGAGCGAGATGTTGTAGCTCATTTTACTTTTATCTATGTTTAGAATAAAATGCATATATGTATCTGCAAAAATAAAATCAAAACAAAAAGAGAAGCAAAACAAAAATTTTGATGTTAAATCATTAATGTATGGCGGTGGATTAAACTACATTACTTAAATCTTAATGCAACATAAAGTGTAAAGACAGTTGGGTCCCTAGTTGGCAATAATAAAGTTAGAGCCTAAACGTCAATCAAGTTTTCGAGCGTGATGAGGAATAGGAGCGGGGCCCGTTATATGGAGCAAACCCAGTGGGCATTACATGCCCGATAGTTAATCCACCGAGTCCCTCCGCAAAGACTTTTCAAAGGTAGATCTGACCGCAGATCAACGACTCACATTAGTTGCGGGCAGACTCTATCGAGTTTCCTTCGTACTGGAGTCTGCCCCCATATCACATCAGCAAGCGAGCGCGCCATTGTATATTCATTTTTCTCGTTCCTCTTTCATTGTTAGTTGTTGTACACTTCTGCCACCTCATCATCCACGTCAACCATCACCTCATTTGTCTTGTCGCCAGCTCATTAATTCAAATTTCCCACGATTGTCATTAATTATGTTTTCCCAACTGTTACCACGTTTCTGCTATAAATATTGTTCTATTATTCATTATGTTCACCGTTGTCCTCTGCTTCTACTTCAATGAATTTAATTGCACAGATCGCAACTCCAGTCAGCATCACCTGCCACTATTCAAATATTTGCATGAAGTCTTGGCAGCCAAATTACCAAAATCTCGAAGCAAACAGCATTAATAGGTTCCACTTTCCATATTCCATTGATGGATAATGAAAGAGACATTTTTCACCCAGTTTGCTCCATTGATTATATATAAATTTACCAGCATATTGTTCTTAAACAAACTAAGTCTCCTATATATGTTGCCACTGCAAGGTCAGGGGTTTTAGCTACCATGATTCCTCAAACCTATCTATTCCCAGAATTTATATATTGGCTAGTCTCTGCCCTTTATTCTCAAAAATGTTTTTTCATGAACCCATTAGGTGAAAATGTTTTTCAAGTGTCTACTCTGTTAATTCAGCAAGCCTTATGTTTTCCATCTGCAAGTTCTTACACCCTTTTTCAGAAGAGACTCTTTTTTCCACTTTTCAAGATTTGTCTGCTTCTAATTATGCTCAATTGACTTTCTTTTTAATGCCCGTTGGGAAACATCTGCCTATATAGCCTGTCATTTTCCTTTAGACACTTTTTTTGAAGAAGTTAGACCTGTCCTACAAATTCTGGATTAAATTTTAGGAAGGGAGGATACATATATTGTGGACAAAGCCATTTTAGGAATGTTTAGTTTGATGATGAACCCAAAAACGGTTTTTGACATACCTATTTTATGGGAGAAAATTGTTAATTCCCAATGGACAGATCTTCCTCTCACTGGTTTCTTGAGATTCCCTTCTCTTATTACTTACCTCTTCTTGTACACTCATGTTGAAAGATTCATGCGCCTAGGGTTGAATATCATGGACTCTCACAAGAACAAGCAGTCATCAGTATTTTGGACTGACGTGGTAAGAATTACTACAAATAACCAAGGTTTGATGTACTTTGTTACTTCTTTTCTATTAGTGGTTTACTCAATATTAAATAGTTCTCCTCCACCTTCCTTTCTACCAAAAGCTCAACTTTTCCTTCATCTCAGTAAATATGTTAAATTAGGTGATTGATTTTAGTTTGAATATTATGCAGAGATTAGATTATATGGAGCAGAAGTTGCCCTTTATAGGCTCCCAACTTTTGTGCCTATGAGACTATTTTCATTAGAGTTCATCAGGCATGGTTTGAATGTGGGTCAAGTACATTTTGTGCCATAAAAGAAGGGGAATTTATTTGAATTCCCAAAGACAGTGGGACCTTTCATTGTGAATAACAGGCAAGTTGTAGGAGAAGTGTAGAAGGCACTTGAAGATATAATTTGCAATTGGGTGAAAAGTGGGCATATGATCCACATCATATTATTTCAAACAGGAGGGTGGAAAATGCTTATGCTCTCTTTATACATGAAGCTCGACTAGAGGTGGAGAAATTAGCTAATGGAGGACAAACTCGTTTGACAAGAGGAGTGGAAATTGAAACTCCTCATCAAAGTGAGAAGAATTTAAAGAGAGGTAGCGAAGATTTCATTGATCTAGAAGAGGAAACAGACGGAAGTTTTAAAAGAACTAAACTCTCTGAGGATGACAACTCATCATCTGCATCAGGTTTTCAGTTACAATTACAAGTTGTTTGTAGACTAGCTTCTCTTGTTCTAGAAGAGATTGACCAAAGCTCTGTGTCAATGATAAAGCAGTTGTATTCTCAAATTGAAGAAAAGAACGGGAAGGTTAAAGAAAGCATGGAATCCCAGTTGGAGGCTCAGTTTATCTCATATTATCAAACCAGACTACTTTCTATTATGGATTTGGAGAGGAATCAGCTCAAACTAGCTTTCTCCCACACTTATACTTTGTTTATTTCTTCCTCATCAGGTTTCAAGATTGTTAATTTGACAGTTGATGCTAGAGAAATACCTCTGCCTAAGAAAATAAATTTGCATAGGCAAACTAGTGAACTAATTTACAGTTATTTGAAAAAGTCTCCTTTGGCTGCTAGCAAAGTTGAAGATTTGTTCGAAAAAGTGGTTAACCAGTTGAAATTATAAATAGTAAACTCCAGAGCTTTAACCACTCAAAATGAAGAATTGAAGAAGATGATTGTTAAAATTGGGGTCAACCCAGAGGACATAAGTGTTGTTCAAAAGCTATTGCAGGAAGATGAAACAGAAGTTCAAGTGCTAAGGAAGAAATTAAAGATGCCTTCTATTGAACATCCAATGGCTTCAGTAGTGGCATAGGTGGAAAAAGAGAAAGAGGCACTGACTGAGGAGCTCATACAGAGAACTGATGAAATCACCAATATGAAAGAAATAACTTATGTTTCACAACAAAAAATTGATTCTCATGTTTGTACTATTGTAGTACAAGCTGATTCTGAGGACCCAACTGATAAATTGACTAGAGTCATGACTAAATTGCAGATTTCTAAGAATGAGGTGAAGAAAATTCAGAGAGATTATGAGAGTCTACTGAAAGAGAATTGAAAATGTCTAAGGAAAATGTTGACAAGTACAGGAATGACTTTCAAGTTGCTTCTCAAGAAATTAAAGAGTTAAAGGAGAAGGTGAAGGGGAATATGTACCTTATTCAAGCCAGAAAAATTTTAGGAATGACATCATCCATACTGTTAGGAACATCTAGAAGTCATTGCCTATAGTAGAGGAGGAGAAGATCATTATCAGATACTTTTAAATTTTGATTGTTGCAAATAAACAAAAATTACAACAAAGAGCTCAGTTCCCAAGAAACATGATTGATTTCTTAAATTCAAGGTCTTCACAACAGTTAAGAGGATTAGGATTTGAAGATAGAACTCAATATGTATTCGAAATTAATAATATGATTGTAAAGAACCTATACAGGGAGACAACAAAAGAAAAATTAACAGAAGTCAAAGAAGCTGTAATGAAATTTAATATTGATTTTGATAAGAGAACTAGAGCAGGTTTGCCTTCATGCTTGAACCAGCAGGGAAATTTATTGTCATGGGAGACTTATGGGGCTTTGTTAGTAGAGGCAAAAATCAAAATTGGTTCAACACATGAAAGAACAATAATATTAAAGGGAGCAACCATTGTCAATTATTTGCAAATGGATTTTCATCTTTTATGGTTGATGAGAACTCTTTTTGTTGACAAACCTACATATAGCATAATCACTAACTTCAGGATGGCACACACAAGGTTTGTCAAGAGTCCCAGTTCGGATACAGCCATGCGGGAAAAGTGCAGAGAATGGATGTCACCAACAACAACAAAAGCAGAAGCAAGACCTTCATCTACACCTCAGTGTCAGATTACCAAATGAAGCAGTGTCACCTATCATACAAAAGTTTTATCATATATTTTTTAATGATGTAATTATATTTTTCTTTTCAAGATGTAAAGTTCGAAAGAACTATGAACTCTAAAGTAGTTTAGGAAGTTATCAGTTTTTGGAAGTTGAAAGTTTCTTAACTATCCTTTTTGAAATTTTGTATAAAGCTAATTCAGAAAGAGAAATGATGGTTCTAAGCTTTAGACCTCAGAAGTTGAAACCACTTGTATCTTTCCATCTTCATGTGGATTTGAATAAAGAACTTGAAGTGATTCCAGACGCCTGTTGAGTACGAAATGTGTTTCCTATTATTTCCATTTTATGTTTTTCTTCATAGAAATGAGTAATGAAGCTATTGGCCTTTAATTTTAGAGTTCTATAAATCAATTTCCTATGAGTTAATGTTAAAAGTTCCTTAATTATGCACTCCTCTTTTCTATATATCATTCCCTACTAATTACATATTTATTCTAAGGTTGAAAACAAATATTCTGCATTAAGAACCCTGTGTTGGAGACTTTCCACTATTTTTTTTTACTATTATTTCATTAAATTTGTATTCAACATCAGAAGGCCACTTTAAGTAATTGTTTCTTTACATTGAATATCAAGAGACATTGTCTTTTTAATTATAATCTCTGGGGTTTGAACAATGGGACAACAAACTTATATTTTCACAGTCTTTTCAGCCGGAGGTTGTCTTCCAAGGTACAACAAGTCCAACATTCTTTTGATGTGGGCAATCTCTTCTTCTGCGGTCCCCACCACAGGTCCAACACTTGAGTGGTTCTCGGCCTTCAAACATGGGTTCTGTTGTCACTAGTTGTTGCACATTTTTCTTGTTAGCAACATTGGGCTTTTGTTGAAATTATCGTGTCTATGTTGGGTGCTTTACTTATTTCCTATCTGAGTTCTTCTTGGGACAAATCGTATTACGTCCAGCGTTGCTATTGGCCTGCCAAGTGCTCCTAACCTCAGGTCTGTGTTTTGCTTGTTCATTGCAGTGTCCTAATTTCTTGATAGCATCCTTCAAGGTTTGGGGTTCCAACAAATTGATTTTATCTCTGAATGCCATCGATAGTCCGCTGATAAACCTTTGAATCTTGGCCTTTTCATCCTTGAGATATGGTACGTACCTCAACAGTACCAGAAATTTGGTGACATACTCATCACTAGTTAATTGACCCATTTGGAGTTCATAAAACTCTTTTGTTTTGTTATCATAATACCGCTCAGACAAGTATTGCTCTCTGAAGAGCGCTTCAAACTCCTCCTAGGTCAGCGCTTTCTCAGAGTTGGATCTAAAATTCATCAAGTCTTCCCAACATATGTCGGCTTCCTTTTCAAACTGTACACATAAATCCTAGCCTTCATATTCTTGGAATAGTCATGTATTCTGAAAATTTTCTTCATTCCTAGCAACCATGCTTTTGCATCCTCTACCTTCTTCATATCCTTGTCAAATGTGGGTGCCTTTGCCTTCTTAAACTCTTCAGGCATATGCTCCTTTTCCTTTTCCTTTCTTACTTAGTGATGGTGATTTCGAGAATGGCGATGCCTCCAGGCAACCGATTTAGAGGGTTTGTTGAAGTATTGAACTTGCATGTTGGTCCCTCCTATTAGAGTGCTCAAACATTCACCTCCTGACACAGTGTCCTCACTTCCTTACTTATGCCTATTCCTGGACCTTCCACCATCTGCTCCACTAGTGTTTTCTTCTGTTTCTTGAAGGCTTTTTCTCTCTCTATGACTCACCCTCCTCTCACATTTCCTTTGCCTCTGCCAATCTGTGAGACTTTGCAGGATGATTGTGTTGATCTTTGCTTTCCTTTCTTGGGCTCTTACCAGCCTCTCATTATCAACCTTAAATCTTCTCACTTCATCCCTTAGGCTTCTCAAGGTGTTCATCCATTCTAGGAAATGACTCCCTCTCCCTTGGCCAACTGATCTCTCTCCTTCATTAGTTCTGACCCCATCACTTCCATGTTTTGATTGATCGGAACTGTATTCAACCATTGTGATCCTCATCACCATACCTTTTTTTTTTTAATGCTACTTGTGATGTGTTGTTAATCACACACATTATTAGACATTTCAAAAAATAGATAACACAAACTCAGGGTCATGATTTACCATGGAGACTTTTGTTGTGACAAAACAGTCATGTTAGTGTGTCAACACACTTATAAATCACATGCATCAATCATTCAATCTATTTATCATGGTAATCAAAACAACAACATATCTATGACCTATGAACACCAAAATAAACAACATGACCACAATCTTATTCTCAGACAACTTTCATTAATGTCAGATTACCACAAAGCAAGGATCAGTAGGTTAATTTGAGTTTTAACATTAGACAATTACTTAGTCAAATCCTTTTCTCCATTTTCTTTCTATTACTTGCAAATGATGAAGTCCATCCAATCCAACTTTGAACACGGGCTTTAATACCATTTTGTAACATACCCACCTAACCTCAAGAGGCGGAGGGGTGGGGGGTCGTCACTGGTAGATCCAACCCCCAATGTTCCTTCGGTCATGGAAATAGGATTGTGAAGTTTGAACCCCTCCTGCTTGGGTGAACTTCTCCTTTTTGTTTTTCCACTTGTGCTTTGTCCTTCCCTTCTTGTCCTTTTTTTTTATGATTGTTTATATCATAATTTCCTCTCTCGCTGGATCAATGGCCACCTATCTCCCGTTGCCATGAGGCAATCTGCCATAGGCCCGCCAATAATCAGTTAAGCAGAAGAGTTGGGGCACGTAAACTTCTTCACTCACCAACATTGTTGACGTCCCGACCCCTGACCTCCAACTAAGTCGGGGTCGACCCATTTTTTAGCACAGGGCGTACCTCCTTCTCGACCCTCGACTTCTGACCTAGTTGGGTCAGTACACTGTGCCTCTTTCTGTCGATACATCACCCAACCTCTAACTAGCCAGGTCAACCCATTCTTGAGCATAGGGCTTACTTCTTTCTGACGACCCGAACTCCAACCTATATTACATCCCGAGGCTTAAATGGTCCTCAGAACCTGTGTACTGCCCTGCTTTATCCCAACCACAAATCCACGATTGACACGTTTATGGTTTATCTCCTATTCTTGGATAAGGTTGGGGCTATCAATCATTATAAGGTAAAGAGTGCCCTTATTTCTTCTTCCAAGGTGACTTGAAATCTTTTCGATACATCCCCTCCTGTCATTGATCATTCAGATCTAGCTTCTTCAACCAAGACTCTGGTTCAGGTGTCCTTCGGGCTCTTGAAATAATTATAGAGCTTGACTATCATTCTTTCTTACAATTCTTCCATGGCTTGGTCAAGGAATTATGGTTCCTCCCCCTGCAATGCCTTAGACAAGGATCTCTACAATCTCCCCAAGGACAAGTTCTACCACCGCACAGGTTTTCTCGAACTAGTCTTCTCGACCATGACCTTGTCTCAAAGGCCTAGTAGACCTCCAAATCATCTTCACGATTCTGCCACTCTACCAAGATTAATCTAAATATTTTCACGACGTTACCCCTGCCGAGATTAGGTGATAGCTACATTTAGGGTTTTCTAACCCATGGACCTTCCTTGCCCTCAGGTAGGGAATTCCTCGCATGGCGGCACAGGAGCTCCTGTGTCTGTTATCTACCACGGTATTGGCGCAAGTTCTAGGGAGGCTTCTACCTTGCCTGCCACACGCTAACAACTCCAAAACCCACACAGACTCTACGAGCCTCTTCTTGGCATTGTTCCACACCTCTCTGTGCCTCATTGGAAAAGCAAAGGCGACACTTACGAATATCTGGCCTGCTTGAAATGCGAGGCTGTAGGGCATATAGATTAAGCGGAAGGACACTTAGGGAAAGATGCAGGGCTCGACTAGTCCTAGGAAATTTATCCTCGATATTCACCCATTGCTTGCTTGGCAACACAACGACATGTAACTAAATAAATAACTTGTAAACAAATACTGACTCTGCCCTGCAGGGGACTTCTAATGTATACTACACATAATGAAAGGGTCTCAAAACCCACTACCTTCTAGGATCATTCAAATTTTCAAGGCTTTGGTTATGGCCTCTAATTTATCATACAATTATTCTATTGTTAATCATGTATTATTCTTATCACAGTTAAGCATGTCATTCAGATTCGGGTTCAACTCAGCTCTCTAGCTTAAACATCAATATAATGTGGTTGTATTGCACCTCTTTTGTATCAAGTACTCTGTGGTTGCCCCCAATAAGTGATTAAACACCTTTATTTTCAGATGCAACACAAGCAGGTATATATATATATATTCAATATGCATATTAGGAGAATATCCCCTCAAGACTACACCACATACACAGACATTAACAACACAAATACAATCCTTGATTTCACAATAACACAACATGACCCATTCAAGTAATAAGCAAGCTTACACAAGTACTTATCTTTGATTTTGCAGGGAAACTGAGTCTGGGACAAGGACTCTCCACCCAACCCTAGACAGCTACAACCACTTTCACTTGGAGTTGTCACCTTCGAGCCAAATTCCAGAGTTTCAAGGGGAGAATGATTGCTTCTGGGATTGCATGCCAACTACCAATTGAACCAGGGACTCCAGAGGACCTCTTCCTCAATCCCACCAGCATATGGCTTCTTTATTTGTTAGCACAGGGAATCCAGAGGTGCCCCACCTCACCCCCAAGTGCACACACAATGATTCACCCCCTTCTAGGGAGTCCAAAATCCATTGTACCAATAGGGCAATGTTCAAAGTCTTTAATAAATTCTTCATCTACTTCCGCTTCAGGATGGTCTCCTCCCAAGCTATTACAGGGCTCCAGAGTAGCTATCTCAACCCACAGCCTCCAGGGGACCCAAGTTGTTACATGGTTCTAGAGATTTCATCCCAACCCACAGCCTCCATGGACCCAAGTTGGTACAAGGCTCCAGAGACCTTGATCTCAACCCACAGCCTTTAAGGACCCAATTTGTTACAGGGATCCTATCTCAACCCACAACCTTCAAGGACCCCAAGTTGTTACAAGGCTCCATAGACTAGCACTCAACCCACAACCTCTAGGGATAGAGAATCGATCCCCTTCTCTTCTCTTCTCTTGAGTGCAGCCTGTCGAAAGCTTTTACTGGACGCTGACTCCAATTCCCTTCTCCATCTACGTCGAAAGCCAAGTCTTCGTTAAAAGCAAGTCTTTGTTTCTCTCTCCTGAGGAGTGGCCCCCAGAGCTCTCTTTTTCCTTTTACATCCCCTTTTTGTTCACTTTGTCCCCTCTTTCCTACTATGTCCTTCTTGTTTTTTTACAACCCTCATAAATTTTGTCCTATTTGCTTGTTACATTTTCTTAAACAAGCACGAGCCTGAGTACTTTCCTTTAGCCCATTTAATTTCAAGAGCCAATGCCTTTACCTCATGCACCATCCAGCCTTTAATGGTTATCCTGAAGTTCAAGTTTCTTCTTTGCCCAAGAAACCATAACATCTCAAGCAACAATTCTCCATCCCCAGCTCTGGAATATGTGTCCCTTGACTCAATCCTCTTTTCTTTTATTTCAAACATTGCAAAATATTTACATCATTTTTACAACTGTGGCTCATATGAGTACCTTGGGTGGGGTTGTCACAGTTTTAATATTTTACAGCCAATTTTTTTTTTTTTTAATTTAGATACTGTCTTAAATACAATACAATGGGATCATATTTAAGAGAGAGAGAGTGAAATGGAGGGGGAATAGGGTGGGGGAGAGACATAGAGGTAGGAGAGACAGGGAGAGAGAGGAAGGAAGAGAGAGAGGAGGGGGGAGAGAGAAGGGGAGAGGGGGGGAGAGAGAAGGGAGGGAGGGAGAGAGAGATGGATTTGGAGGGGAAAAGAGAGGGAGGGAAGAACAAAGACATTGTGAGATAGAGGTGGAGAGAGAGAGGGAGTGATAAGGGAGAGATAAAGATGGAATGAGGGAGAGAGTAGATGAGGTTAGAGAGAGAATATGAGAGGATATAGAAATGGAAAGAAGGGGAAGAGAGAGACAAGAAGACATAGATATGGAGGGGGGAGAGAGGGAGGGAGATAGTGATAGAGTTGGAAGGTGGAGAGAGAGAGAGTGGTGGGGAGGGGAGACAAAGGGAAGTTGGAGAGAAAGGGAGAGAGAGAAGGAAGAGAGAAGAGAGAGAGAAGGAGAGAGATGGAGTTGGAAGGGGAAGAAATACATAGAGAGAGAAAGGTGGAGAGGGAGAGGGAGTGACAACGGAGAGATGGAGAGGGAAAGAGAGAGAGAGAGAGAAGGGGAAGAGAGAGGAGAGGAAGAGGGAGGGAGAGAGATAGATAGATAGATAGATATGGAGAGAGAGAGTGTGTATTTTTTAGCGGTGAGAAGGAGAGACAAGAGGAGATAGAGATATAGATGGAGGGGGAAAGAGGGAAACAGAGAGAGGAAAAGAGAGGTAGGGAGACAACGAGATAGATATGGAGAGAGAAGTGGAAAAGAGAGAGAGAGTGAGGGAGGGAGAGAGGGCGATGAAGAGGGAGGGAGAGAGAGAAAGAGAGATAAATAGATAGATATGGAGAGAGACTGTGTATGTTTGGGGGTTGAGATAGAGATAGAATGAGAGATAGATGCATTGATTTTAGTGTAGATGTCGATTTCTAATCCTATTTAATACCTTACACTAGATGCATTGATTTCAATGTAGATGTTGATTTCTACTCCTATTTGATTGCTTGCACTAGATGCATTGGTTTCAGTGTGGATATTGATTTCTAATCCTATTTGATCGCTTGCACTAGATGCATTGATTTCAATGTAGATGTCGATTTCTAATCCTATTTAATACCTTCCACTAGATGCATTGATTTTAGTGTAGATGTGGATTTGTACTCCTATTTGATTGCTTGCACTAGATGCATTGGTTTCAGTGTAGATATTGATTTCTAATTCTATTTGCTCGCTTGCACTAGATGCATTGATTTTAGTGCAGATGTCGATTTCTAATCATATTTAATACCTTACACTAGATGCATTGTTTTCGGTGTAGATTTTTATTTCTAATCATATTTAATACCTTACACTAGATGCATTGATTTCAGTGTAGATGTTGACTTCTACTCATATTTGATTGCTTGCATTGGATGCATTAGTTTCAGTGTAGATATTGATTTCTAATCCTATTTTATTGCTTGCACTAGATGCATTGATTTCAGTGTAGATGTTGATTTCTAATCCTATTTGATTATTTGCACTAGATGCATTGATTTCAGTGTAAATGTTGATTTCTGATTTGATGCAACTAGATGTATGATGTACATTAATTTCAAAGTAATTAGATTAATAATGTGCATTGATTTCAGTTTAAGCACATCTCTACCCCCTGCACCTATATCTATATCTCCCATTGTCTCTTATCTTTTATCTCTCTATCTCACCCCCCAAACATACACACTCTCTCTCCATATCTATCTATCTATCTATCTCTCTCTCTCTCCTTCCCTTTTCCCCTCCCTCTCTCTCTCTCTCTCCATATTTATATGATTTCAATTGCCCTTTTCATATGATCAATATGAGAAAATGGAAAAAACTAATAGGTGTGACAGTAAGAACAATAGAAGAAAATAGTTTCAGATTGATCACAACAAAGATTGTTTGTAGTTGACTATATTCTTATTATTCACATTTTCTATCATTCAACATGGTTACATTGTCACTTTACACTAGATGCATTGATTTCAGTGTAGATTTCAATTTCTAAACATATTTAATACCTTACACTAGATGCATTGATTTCAGTGTAGATGTTGATTTCTACTCATATTTGATTGTTTGCACTAGATGCATTAGTTTCAGTGTAGATATTGATTTATATTCATATTTTAATGCTTGCACTAGATGCATTGATTTCAGTGTAGATGTTGATTTTTAATCCTATTTGATTATTTGCACCAGATGCATTGATTTCAGTGTAAATGTTGATTTTTCATTTGATGCAACTAGATGTATGATGTACATTAATTTCAAAGTAATTAGATTAATAATGTGCATTGATTTTAATGTAAGCAGATCTCTGCCCCCCATTTATATCTATATCTCCCATTGTCTCTTATTTTTTAGCTCTCTATCTCACCCTGAAACATACACACTCTCTCCATATCTATCTCTCTCTCTCTCTCTCTCCTTCCCTTCTCCCCTCCCCCTCTCTCTCTCTCCATATTTATATTTCTTCCTCCCTCCCTATTTTTACCTCTCTCTTCTTCCGTCTCTCCCCCCTTCCATCTATATCTTTATCTCCCCTTGTCTCTTATTTTCACCCCCAAAACATACACACTCTCTCAGTGTAAGCACATAAAAATTATTCATGACGCGCATTGACTTCTATGTTACAGTAATTCAACCACAAATACAATACTTGAATTTTCATCCTAAATAAAATGTTCACTTACCCAAAATGTTTGCTTCCTGAAACTGTAAACTATTTGTAATTGGCTACATTCTTATTATTCTCATTTCCCATCATTCAACATTGTTAATCACTTTGCATTCAAATGTGATAATAGAAAATAACTATCATTGAAAACTGTTTGGGGTTTAACACTCAATAAGTCATAATGATTGACTTTGGAGAAAACTACTATTAATCTTGGAGAGCAACAAAGACAAGGTATGTTGTTTAGTACAACAGCTCAAGTTAAATATTTGAATGAATTATGATTTCAACTGCCCTTTTCATATTATCGAAATGAGAAAATGGAAAAACTAATAGGTGTGACAGCAAGAACAATAGAAGAAAATAGTTTCAGATTGGTCACAATAAAGATTATTTGTAATTGACTATATTCTTATTATTCACATTTTCTATCATTCAACATTGTTATATTGTCACTTTGCACTCAAAATTTTTATTTCATCATTCAAGTTACTAACAATCTTTCTCATCTCAAAAAACTGGGGTAACTAAGCAAATTTAAAATTAAATTGACCAAATTAATCTTAGACATATTTAGCATATTTAAAATGTTCAAAATAATTAGATGTTCAAAAAAATTTGTATGACGCGACTGAACCCAGCGTAGATCCATCTTAACCTTGGATCTATCAAGTGCCGAGAGGGATCAAATCTCTCAGGGTGCAAATATTTCCCCAAGTTTTGTGCTAAAAACGAGGTTTGCACCTCAAAAGATTTGATCCCTCTCGATACTTGATAAATCTGAGGTTAAGGTAGATCTAAGCTAGTGTTATAATTATTGATGATTTGTTAGATTACTATTTAAAAATAATTGTAAAAGAATGATATTTCCTATTATTTTAATAATTGAATGGTTGAAAATAAAAATGTTTTCCAAAAATTTATTATGTATATACATTTATTAAAAAATAATAAGATTTGATTTTTTTAATTGCTTCTATTCATTATAAAATCTAATATTTTATATTTTAATATAATTAATTTCATTCAAATTTTCAATTTTATAATCCCTAAAAATTTGAATTTCATAATTTGTATAACACTTCATCCTTCTTCCATACAAAACTAATTATAATCTTATCACTTCCCTATTTTAAAAAATAAACTTGCAACAATATCTTCATTCAATATTTTAATGTGAGATCAATTATAAATATAATTTACAAAGTTACATAAAACGAAACAGATAAAAATAAATATTAAAACTCATTTGAAAAGCAGTTCTAAAAAGTCCAAAAAATTTCCCATTCGTAGGGCGACCCGTCAAATTTAACCCTGCATCCACTCTGAAACTAATGAAAGACGCATGGAACCCTGGATGCCAAATTTGACAGTCTAGTCGGGTCATGGTCTGGAGAGTGCGTCCCCATATAAACGACCCACGTTCAATCTCTTCACAGCCATGGAGTCCTAGAGGCCAAATTTGACAGGCTCCACATTGAAGAGGGGCCGGGATGGTTACCCTCGCTGAGAAAATAAAACACACTGGCATAAAATTTATGTATTTGGGTGTGGTCTGTAGTTCCTGGATTAGACATCGCAATAACTTTACAGGCATTCGGTCTTATTCTAATTAATCTTTAATGTCTGTGTATGAGTAGTATGAGCTGCCATGTTTCAGAGGGGCCGTGATTGTAAACGTTATTACCATTGCCAAAAATATAAAATGTATGTGTTTCATAGATCAAACAAAACTGGTGCATCTGAGTATGGTCTGCAGTTCATAGGTCGAGCATCGCAGTATCCTTGAGGGCATTAGGTTCGAGAATCAGAAACAAAATATATCTTAATTGTTCATGTATAATTAATATTAGCTGCCATGTTTCACATTTCCATTTCAGGAAGTTTGCTGCGGCATCTTTGACGCAAATCCTTTTGTTAAAAAATTAGCAACTTTGGTTCAAGACGTCAAGACTTTCGTGAAGACTTCGGAAGTTCAGGCATTCTTCATTGCTGTTTTTTTGTTCAACATAAGTCACCTAAACCGAACTTAAATACTGCATAAAAGATTATATGGAAAAACAATTTAAAAGAAGCATAGCATTTGAACTTCCAGCACTTCCAATTGAAGGCCAATGATCAGAAAATTTCAGGACAGAAACTGAAATATGCAGCATTTCCTGGACAGAATTTTATAGTAACAAAAATCTAGGACATCAACTGGGTTTTTGATCAAGAGTACTAAATCAACACCCGGTATTAAAAAAATCCAGCACTTGGACATCATTGTAGTAAAGGCAATACAAGAATATGAGAATGGGAGCAGTCCATTCTTTAAAAAAAATAACATCTTATGCTTTTCTTTAGGCTTGCAATTCAAATAAGCGATTCTAGACCTTGTCAAGTTTTTATTTTCAAGTTCCCACAGGAAGCTCGATTCATTAAAACACAAGAAAAGGCGAAACCGTTCAAAAATCACCTTTTGTTTTCTTTCGTTCTTTTGTTGCCTTTTTCATAGCTCGCCATTCCTTGGCACTGTAAGATGACTTTAACCGTGGCTTCCCTGAGTTGGAATTCTCTAGATCCTCAAAGGATTTCTCAAGGGATTTCTGCGATAGAGAATATATAACACAAACAATGTAAGCTTTATCTTCAAATGAAAAGAAAATAAGTTAAGGAATGAATGACCCGGTTCAAATAAGTATACCTGCCTAGCAGATTTAGGGTCCCTACATAGTACTTGGAACATAATGACTTTATTACACAAAATCAGTGATGTCATTCCTACAAAAACAAAACACTTAGTAGTCTTTTACATACAGGCACTATCGTAAACCTATAAGAACACCTTGTGTCTCACGAAAATGTACACAGCTAAAAGGATACAACCTTAGTAGAGCTATCTTAACCTCAGATCTATTAAGCATTTAAAAGGATCAAAGGTGTCATTCCTACTGAAACAAAACACATAGTAGTCATGTTTAATGGGCAACATCTTGTAGATATGGGCACTATCATGAACCTGTAAGAACACCTTGTGTGTCATGAAAATGTACACAGCTAAAAGGATGTAACCTAGCATAGAGCCATATGAACCTCAAATCCACTAAGCATTGAAAGGGATCAGAAATACTCAAGGTGTAAACCTAACACCAGTTCCAAGATTAGGATGGATGTATGCCAGATTATGGTGTTGTGTTTACTTTTTAGCAATTGTTGATTAAATTAAAATTGCAAGGCTACCTTTTTTCTTGCAACTTTTCCATTTCATTTTATCAACGTTAACACATGACCGGAAGATCTCCCCCACCCCGTGCTGTAGAGCATCTTGCTTTTCTTGGGGAAAAATAGAAATTTCTATCATATTTTTCTCCCACAAGCTCTCGTACACAAAATGAACCCTCGTTTTTGAAGATCCCCTTGCTCTTCTCTGAGTGGACAATAGCATTTGCCTCTGATTTCGTAATGGACTGGACATTAATATTAAATGCTTCGAGATGCAATCAACAAATTCTACAGATGCTCAAGTCAGTTAGGAAGATATGCTGCCCTCGAACCTAAGATAGCATGAACAAACTCTAAATTGACCCATGTAAAATCATAAGCCATGATGAATCTCGGAAAGATATATTGGAAAAGCAAGGGTGCTTGTTGAGAGTTATCGAGCCTTTGTTAATGATGATGAATGTCATAATCGTTTAAGGCTAATAAGAAATTATTTTCAATACCCTCCCAGCCAAAGGGATTCAAAAAGAGAAAATGATGGGTTGATAAATAGTATTTACATGGGACCAACCAAAGAAAACAGAAGGGGACATCGTTTCAAATAGCCTGGAAGTAATTTGTGACTATTCTCTGACCTTCGCAATGCATTCCAAGATCCCCAAATGATAAGTATCTAATAACAAAGTCAACAATCAATCATTTTGAAGGCCAGGCATTCATATGAATTAATGGAAGATTTATTATCGACAAGTATTTTGAAACTTACAAGCAATTCATAATTGCCCTAGTTCACAAACAATTATTAATTGGCAGAAACCTTTACAAAATTCAGTTAACAAATTTGTTTCTCAAAGACATGACAATCAACCATGTAGACTCCAAACAAAGTCAACCAATTTCTCAACAAAAAAGGAAAGAGACAACAACAAAAATGAACTTAGTGTTGGAAGTACTATTCAGCAAGTTCAAGATGTGCACTAAGTTCTGGGGCAGCAAGCAGACTTTTGCTAGGTGTGATTGGTTCAACATCCATGTGTTTGCAAGTGAGGCACACAGTTTCCCTGTATTTTCATCTTTTAATCAGTTCCCGTAGCAATAAGGACAAACAATAGTGGCACCTATGTGAAGTTATAATTTGACAGTGTCTTCTCCTATCTGTTAAACCTTGAGAGCACCCTGCAACAAATGGAGAGAAATCTGCAGCACATTGATGTTCAGAATAAAAATGAAATTCAAAATAATACAACAGCCATAACAGAGAAGCACAAAAGAGAAGTATTTTTCACTGGGTAAAAATCTTTGTCCACCTTTGTTATTTTCTATTCTTTTATGAAAAATGAACAAATATAGAAAAAACACTGCCCCTAAATCAGGAATACAATTGGGAAACAGCAATGCTTCCAAAATACAAGAAAGCAATCCAGAGATTTTTACACAATCTATATACAAATGGAAACTGCTAGTTACATGGATGAGGTAACTGACAATATCCTAACAATCTCCCACTTGGAAGTTGCATCAACAAGGTTGAACCCCAACCTTACCCCTACAACAAACAAATTTCCTTCTATCCGCTGTCTTAGTTAAAGAATCTGCTGCATTATCCAGAGTCATAACCTTGAGTATAGTTACCTCACACGACTCCAACTCTCTTATGTAGTGGAATTTCACCCTGACATGCTTTGTACTGGAATGGGCAACCACTTGTCACTTCTTACTCTTCCAACTTATAGCTCCTTCAAACAAAGTAAAAATATATGCAATAATGGACTTTGCATTCTCCACATTACCAACCTACTCAGCATCAAGAAACCCATGCCCCTGAAGCTTCTTGCTGCCATCTCCTAGATAGCAAATAGCATAATCACTAGTGCCTGCAAGTAACTAAATATCATCTCCACAACTGTCTAACAGTCACTTCCTAGATTTTCCATGTACCCACTTACAACTCCCACTGCATGTGCAATATGTCTTTTGCACACCTTTGCATATATCAGGGTACCAACTGCACTACCATGTGGCACTTTTTCCATATCGTATTCCACTATTTGCTCATAGGACTCATGTTAGTCAACAAACACACTCCCATTGTAGACAGAATGCAAATTAATTTACATCTATCAATCCTAAAGAGCTCAAGTATGTTTTCCACATACTTTATTTGGCTAATAGACAACTTTCTATCTTCATATCAATTCCTAGACAACAGTACAGCTAACCTAAGTACATGTCAAACTCATGACAATTGGGACTTGGTCTCCTTCCGTAGCTGCTTGTAAACACTATCAAAATAATTGTTAATATCATCAACATATAAGACCAAAATAATGAAGTTATTACCTTCTTGCTTGAAGTAAACACGATGGTTTGCTTCACTTTTAAGTTTTATGAACCCTTCTCCCACAACATATTTATCAAACCATCATGCCCATTGTCATGGGGACTACTTCAAGTGATACGATGATTTCTGCAACCAGCACACCATGTCCTCTCTCCCCTCTACCACAAATCCTTCTAGTTTCTTAATGAAGATTTCTTCTTTGAGCTCGCTATGAAGAAATGTTGTCTTCATGTCCATTTGCTCGACTTCCAAATAATAAGCAACTACTAAACCTAATAGAGGCCATCTTGGCCACTAGAGAGAAGTTCTCCTCATAAACAACCCTCAAGAGAGTATGCATTCGCTACCAAATGAGCCTCATATGGCTCCATAAATCCCTCTACATTGTACTTGAACACCCTTTTGCATCCTATTACCCATATATACATGGTGGGCACCAAAAATTGGCATCTTCTTAATGTTCATCCAAAACCTTTTTCAGTACCTTTTTCCATTTTCATACCACCCCATTACCTATTTTGGCCACATTGACACATTTTTTTTATCAAGGTATAGTTATCCTCCAAGTATGTCACTTTAATGTTCATTCTTATGTATTTAGGAAGGAAATTGTCATTTTATGCTAACCTGTTAGAATCCATGAGAATAACTTCAGGCAGATTCAAGCAGTACTCTTGAAGAAATAGTGAAAGATAGTTGTCGCAACACCCTCTTTTATTGTTGCAACTCTTTTAGGTTGCAGCACCACCCTCTTGTGTTGTTGCAACACTTTTAGGTTGCAACAACACCCTTATATCACTGCAACTCCGAGTACTAGAATACAACTCAAGAGCAAGTGTTGCAACATGAACAGGGTTCAGTGCTGCAACACGTCGTTGCAATACGACAGAGCACAATGCTGCAACTTTCCTGCTACAACACGAAAAAGCCAGTAGAACCAGTGCTGCAACATGCCTAAGTCTGATGCTGCAACACACTAACAAGTAACTGTTGACGAATGCACCTCCAACCAACCTTCAGCCGCATAAGTTGTGATCAACATATTGCAGGTTGACCATTTGACCACCTAATGAAGAAAGTGACAAAAGGTAGTTGGCTGCCAACAAGGAAGAGATGCCTGCAATAGAAGATCAATCCAGGTGCCACTTGTCACCACAAATAAATGAGTCAGGTTTCTCTAATCTAAATGTTGTAATCGAGATGGAATGGGCCAAAAATATGAAGATTCTCATGGTTGTCCTTCAACCTCTTAATCAAATTAAGACTACAATACTGTGTATAAAAAAAACTCTGCTCTACTCGAGCTGGGAGAGGACGATTAAGTGTACTTTGCATTCTAAGGTTCTTGCAAATACAAAGTTCATGGTTCTGTTCCATTCCTATTCTACTTTGTACAAATGGTGTGCTACTGTTTTCATAAACAATACCTCGCCTAAGGAGGTGGGGCCCCCTCCTTAGTCAGGTTCTGCTTGTAACCATATAGATTAGTTTCTAGTTTTATTTAGATATCTGTTAACTGGTGGTTACATTGTTTCTTTATATTGTTGCAACTCGCTAGTTTGATAGGTAACTCTATTTTTTGCTGCAACTCGCTAATTTGATAAATACCTTTGCTTCTTTATGCTATTCCAACTCATTAACCTGATAAATAGCACTGTTTCTTTACATTGTTGCAACTCACTAATTTAATGAGTAATTACATTTCTTGATAAGTGTTGCAACTCATAAAGCTGATCGGTAAATTTATTCTGTTTCAAAAGGTTGTGTTTCACTTACTCTGTTCTCCAGATTTACAGCGTTGTCTTTGATATATCTTGTTGGATTGAATTATGTATATTGCAGTTTATCAGCTTTCTACCATTTTATATGCATCTTTGTTCCAGGGATCAGGATCACCAAGAACCTTGAGCAAGTCACCACTTTACTGCCTGTGTGATTTATTTTTTTGTATGTGATTACTTTCTACCTATGTTAGGGGTTACTACAGTAAGCTTCCTAAGCCCACTAGGTAGAAGTGTATTATTTCCTTTCCTGCAAAAGTAGATTAGTTAGTCTACCTATGTTGGGGGTTACAGCGTCAAGCTTCCTAAGCCCACTAGTAGAAGTGTGTTCTTTCAATTCTGCAAGTGTGACCTTTAATTTCTCACAAGTGTGGTTTTCTTGCCTCGGGTGACTTGTAAAAGAACATTAATATCTTGCTTTGAAACACTCATCTAAGATATTACAACCTCATTGACACTTTACAAAGTTGTGCTAACATATACAATGCATGACACTTTGCAAGTTTCATATGAACACCGAATAAATAATTAAATGCACAATTTCTCATTTATCAAGCAGGTAATTAGGAGGTAATTGAGGAAACCATCATTTTTGGCACTGTTGTTGAGGAACTGTTAACAGTGCAATTGTTGTTTTGTTGTTTAATTTAGTCAGCAGATTTCCTTTAAGTAATTGTTGTGATGTGTTTCATTCAAGTTTTTTTTTCAACAGTTTGTTTTAGAAAGAATGTCGCTTTAATTTTCCATGCACATAGCTAGAGACCAACAAGGTAGATTCATTAGCTCTACTAAAAATCCCCATAAGACTAATAGTGCAGGGCATTCTCAAGAGGATAAAGGACATGGTTAGCCAAACTATTTGACTCATACAACAAGCTCCCTTGCCAAGAAGAAACTTGAACCCTTTGTTCAAAGACCTAAAATTGTACAAGCTTCATCTTCTGCACAAACATATATCCTATTCCTTGAAGGCCCATTAAACGAGCAGTCCCACTACGAAGAGAACATTTCTCAAGAAAAAGATGGTAGACAAGACCATTATGGAAGAGACATCCACCTCTGGATTCCCTATTCTAGAGTCAGATGAAGAGACCAAGATGAAGAATATTTCACACTCAGCTTTGCCTAACTTTCATGGGTTATCAAAAGAGGATCCTAACACCTTCCTTCGAATTTTATGTTCTCTATAGAAGTTATGACTATGTGACAGATGCCCAAAAATTGCAACTCTTCCATGTTGCACTACATTGATTCATGAGCCTTGGCAACAACAACATCCGCACTTGGGCACAGATGACACATAAATTCTTGGAGAAGTACATTATTGTAAAGACAAAGAAAGGAGGGAGGAAGTCTTCAGGATGACACAAAATGAAGATGAGAACCTTGAAGACTACGTTGGAAAATTCAACTACAACTTACAACAGGCAAGACAGGGAGGTTTGGCTTTGGATACACTATGTGTCTTACTACTATGAGGAATCTGAGATGACTATATCAAGCTTCTAAACTTGATGGGTGTAGGAGATGTCTCTAACAATCTTACGCTGTCATCGTCGAGCAATGTTGAAGATACTCCAGAAGTACTTCAAACACAGGCAAAGTCCTAAAAGACATTAACGAGAGTTGGCAAGACTGTTGATAATGGATCTACTCAAGCTAAGATTGGAAACATGTTAAAAGATTTTAAAACTGATGTGCTCAATTCATTATGTTCCCAATTGGACATGTTATGCATGAACAAGAAGAAGGGTGAAGCACAATTAGCTTTGGCAATCTTTTGTCCCAAGTGTAGAAGAAAGTATGTGTTGAAGGAATGTCTGTGGGATCACATTGGGGACTGTGCAATATGTAGTGAATACCATGTTACCCACCATCAGTGGGTGACCCCTATGGGAGAAATTTTCTCCTAGATTGTCTTTAGCCAGCAGCCCCGGGCAGTAAAAATAAAGAAAAATCAAATAAAAGGAAAAAGGCATATGAAAAAGGGTGGAAAAACAAAGGTCGGGGTAACTCATGTACCGCAATTTCCTCTTCCTACATTCATACATCCAAGGTGTGGGCTTCCCTCATCATAGCTACCCCTTGTACCATGGCATGTGGCTTGGAGCCTTCCCTTTGCCCCCACTCCATTCCATCATTATTTCACATGACACCTGCCATTTGATGGATGTACCATGGACCTATCATTCCCTTAGAGGTTGAAGCCACCTAATACGGTCCATCATTAACCTCTCTTGCCAATGAAGGTAACATTAGTATATGTTCAAAGCCCATTTGGAAGGGCATGCCACAATGAAGTGTCCAGTTTTTCCCTTGATTAGCAAACTTATTTACTCAATTATACTAATGAATTATTGTACTAGAAGCTGAGGAGACAGATTGGATCTTATACAGGATTGCAGGTGGGTCTTCATCTTGGACTTGGCCTCCCTATACAGGATCCAAGCCCTCCAAAGGGTCATAATGGTACTCGTAGGGTGGGCGTTGAGAGCTATGTGCCTCCAGCATTGCTGAGCATTGATTGCCACACCATGGGCTTCTTCAACACCACCACAATGCTTGTTCGTAACCCAACCATAGAAAGATGATGATGCACTTGGACCACGTCACCCAGCCGACCACACATTGCACCGGACACTTAGCAGTTGATCCAGGGCCCAGAGGAGGTTTTGTCTCACCCGAAGAGATATGGGAGGGCATGTGTCATATTCTAACCCTCATTGATGGAGCATCGACTTGATCTCGAGCCACTTGGAGACCCATTTGGAGCCCACATAGCGCAACTTGGGGTTTGGAGACGTTATGCAGCATTTGGAGGGCACCCCCCTCTTGTCCATTGATTTTGAGGCCCTCACTCTCACTTTTGGCACATGAGGCCTCAATGTTGCCCTTCTAGGCCTCCACGTCAAACTATCGTGGCCCTAAGAAGGCTAATTCGACTTGTTTATTGAGCTATCATGGTTGTCTTGTAACCATGGGTGGGTTACTTAGCAATTTAAGCATAGGACGGGCTTTTACTTTTATTTTTGAACTCATATGTAATGTATAAATAGAGGAGGCCTAACCTCACTCTCATCATCACACTTGGGATCTTCAACTTCTCTAAAAAAGAACTTAGGCCTGCAATAGAGGACGAAATTTGGATGTCTTTGATGAATTATGTTGTTTAGATATTTTTGCTAGCATTCTTGGAGCTTCTTTTTGACAATCTTGTGGATGGATATACTCTTCTTTGTCTTGTAAGTGCTAGATGATGTTATATTTCAGTTTTAATGAATGTCTAATGCATGGAATAATTCACTTATGGTGAAATAATGTGCCCTAATTAATGTGAATTATTGGAAGCATTGAAGCTATTTGGAATTTTTGCATGTGTTACTCATTAGACAAAGAATGAATGAATGCTCCTAGAGGATTGATTGAATTTGTATCCTTGAAAGTCCAAAAAAGTGTCATCAAAGTCTAGAAGTCATGTTGTTGTTGCTTCCATCTAGGGTAGCGAAATTCCTTCTAGGCCTCCTTGAAGAGCGAAGTTTCCATTTCACGGTTTATCTTGACTCCATTTTCTCCCAATAGGCAGGCACTAGGTCTAGGATCCTTGGTGATCACATTCTACAAGAAAAAACATTCTTTCTTCACCTCTTTCTCTCTCTTTTCCTCATCCCTTTAAGGCTAAGGGAGCCTCTCTAGGGCTTGGTGCGAAATTCTCTAGAGTGTGTTTGGAATTCCAATTGGATAGACCTCTTCTATAGTATCTCCTCTAGGCATCTACAAGTTTTGAACAAATTTCAACAGTGGAATCTCAAGAAAATTGATGCCCTATCTATCACACCAAGTGGCAACCCTTGAAGCTACCCTTCAACTTAGGGATTTCTTTAAGGTTTGTAACTTTGTACGTTAATAGTGAATCATTAAAAACCTTTTCTCTTCACTATATTGACCTTGGATGAACTTTGCCTAATCAAATACCTCAACCCTAGGTCTCATATAGTGTTTCTCTCTAAGGGTTTTTCGTGGAAAGTCTTACTAACTTCTCCCAAAGCTCACACCTAATTGAACCTTTCCATTGAATAAGCCATCCCTGCATCACTTTGAATCTTATTATAGACACATATATCACAAGTGAGGGATACTGGGACTCCTCCCGTCGGTGAAAATTCGAGAAGAGAACGAGACATAGGCTATGGTGACAGTGGGCCTTTGTCCCAAATTGTTGTTGTGCCCTTTAGATTTAGCCCATTTACTAAGCTTGCTAGTTTGTGCAACAACAAACCATACTACAAGAAAGTGTTTATCCCTACTTGAATTAAAAGTTGTCTATCAGGAAGCCGAAGAACCAAAGCAACTATGTTTCATCTCTCAAACATTCACGGCAACCAAAACCTCAAGGTATGATTCAAGACCAATCACAGTATTCTAATTCATATTGGACTAACCCTTCAATGCAATATTTTTCCCTGCCATGGTGCTTGCCATGGAGGGCTCCTCCACCCAACTAGCCATGGCCGCAAGGGTGGAGAAATCCATCCTTCAGAGGCCCTCAACAAACCTTACTGCAACCAGCTATTCCACTTCTTCCTTCTCCACCAATGTAGTCGTCGCACATCTACTCCTCCCCATCCAATGTAGTGGCAACAATGGGCCTTTGTCCCACATTATTGTTGTGCCCTCTAGCTTTAGCCTATTCACTAGGCTTGCTAGTTTATGCAGCAACAAACCATACTACAAGAAAGTGTTTATCCCTACTTGAATTAAAAGTTGTCTATCAGGAAGCCAAGGAACGAAAGAAACTATGTTTTGTCTCTCAAACATTCACGACAACCAAAACCTCAAGGTATGATTCAAGACCAATCACAGTATTCTAATTCGTATTGGACTAACCCTTCAATGCAATATTTTTTCCCTGCCATGGTGCTTGCCATGGAGGGCTCCTCCACCCAACTAGTCGTGGCCGCAAGGGTGGAGAAATCCATCCTTCAGAGGCCCTCAACAAACCTTACTGCAACAAGCTATTCCACTTCTTCCTTCTCCACCAAAGTAGTCATCCACATCTACTCCTCCCCATCCAATGTAGTGGTGACTGTGGGCCTTTGTACCAAATTGTTGTTGTGCCCTCTAGCTTTAGCCTATTTACTAGGCTTGCTAGTTTGTGCAACAACAAACCATACTGCAAGAAAGTGTCTATCCCTACTTGAATTAAAAGTTGTTTATCAGGAATCCGAAGAACCAAAGCAACTATGTTTCGTCTCTCAAACATTCACAGCAACCAAAACCTCAAGATATGATTCAAGACCAATCACAGTATTCTAATTCATATTGGACTAACCCTTCAATGCAATATTTTTCTCTGCCATGGTGCTTGCCATGAAGGGCTCCACCCAACTAGCCGTGGCCGGAAGGGTGTAGAAATCCATCATTCAGAGGCCCTCAACAAGCCTTACTACAACCAGCTATTCCACTTCCTCCTTCTCCACCAATGTAATCGTCCACATCTACTCCTCTTCGACCTCAACTTTTTGAACAACACATTCCTAACCCAAATAATGGTAAGGCTATTAAACCAATGAAAGTTGTTGAGCTTGCTACTTAAACTGGATTGTCATGACATCCACCTTAGATCGGGAAAGACTTTGAATAAGACACCTCATGTGCAAATTGAAGATTTTAATGAAGAAGTTCCAAATGAAGAACCAAAATTGATTCAATCTCCCAAAACCTTAAAAGCAAATCAAACTTGCCCAAAACCCTAGGTTCCTCATTAACCCAAAATATTGGAATTATAAAAACCTGTCACCAAGCCCATATTTGATTTCCTAGGTGAACTTAAAAATGTGTGGGTTCACATATTGTCATTACAAGAAATTAAAGATGTTCCTATTTACGCAAAAGTAGTGAGGAAATTATGCGTATGGAGACCCAGTAGAAGAAGGAAAGACCTTCAAACCGTGCATGTCATGGGAAAATTGTCAAATCTTATGATGGGGGAATCCTCCCTGTGAAATATTCAAATCCCGACAGCCCAATATTCGATGTGCAAATTTACCACACAGTTATTCCTAACACATTGATTGACCTTGGTGCTACTATCAATGTGATGACCCATGAGACAATGGAAGCCCTAGGACTTTCTAGTCTTAGGAAAACCCCCACAATCTTACAACTTGTTGATCAATCTACCATCAAACTAGAAGGGATCTTGAAGGATGTAGTAATCTTTGTGTATGCATGGGAGTATCATGTTGTTTAATGGTTCTACAACCCAAGTTCTCCCTATAGGGTTATACTTTATTCTTGGGAAGGCCATGACTAGCCACTGCAAACACATACATCAGCTACAGATCCAATAACATGATAATCTCCCATGGGACCTCCACCAAACAACTTACCCTATATCCTCCCACTAACCCAAAATTGATCTTGAAGTTGAATTTTGAGAAGATGGAGAGCGAAGTGATGAGGAAGTGATTGCTCATCAAGTACTTACCATAGATCAATATCTTTCCCTCGAAGACAAAACTGAGGATGAAGAAATTGGTGACTTTGTAGCCTCCTCCTGATCTAACTCACATATTCTCACCCTTCTAATGGACCTTGAAGTACAGGATTCTCTTGTCACAATAGATAATCACCTATAGAACATGAGTCCTCTTTCGAAGGAAAACAAGCTTCAACTTTGGAAACTATAGAAATTAGCCCTAGAAAAATCTTGAAGTTCTATCAAGGGCTAACAAGACACCAAAAGAAACAACTAATCAAGGTTTTACAAAAGCATGGCAATGCTTTTACCTAGAACTATACTAACATGAAGGAGATCCATCCTAATTTGTGCACTCACCACATCTATATCAAGGAGGATTCAAGAATCATTCGACAACCGCAGTGACGAACGAATCTTGCTTTGTGGGACATAGTTAAAGAAGAGTTGCAAAATGCAGAAATTGCTTTCCGCTAATTTAGTTACCCCCTTTCTAATAGTCAACGGGTCTCCCCTCTTGTCATCGTGCCTAAAAAGAATGGCAAGTGGAGAATTTGTGTTGATTACAAAGAACTCAACAAAGCCACCCAAAAAGACCACTTCCCACTACCATTCATTGACCAAGTACTTCTCTTTCCTTGATGGATTTAGTGGATACAACCAGATTCAAATCGCTCCAGAAGACCAGGATAAGACCATGTTCACTTGTCCTTGGGGAACAATTGCCTGTTGTTTTCTGCCATTTGGACATTGTAATCCCACAACTTTCCAAAGAGCTGTAATTGGAATATCCTCTGACTTGATTCATGATTGTGTGGAAGTTTATATGGATGACTTTACCACCTATGGCGATGACTTTGATGTGGCATTAGATAATCTAGAAAAAGTATTAATCAGGTGTAAGGAATCTCATGTAGCCCTCAGTAACATAAAATGCTTTATGATGTTAATAGAAGGGGTATCATGCTAGGGCATCATATTTCTTCAAAGGGCATCAAAGTGGATCCAACAAAAATCAAGGTAATATTAGACTCGCCTACTCCTAGGACTCAAAAAGAGGTTCGAAGTTTTCTTGGACATGCTAGTTATTGTCGACATTTTATTGAATATTTTTTAGAATAACTCATCCTTTATTTTTCTTACTTAGCAAAAATGTTGAATTTGTGGACAAATAACTACCAGTGTGCCTTCGAAGAATTGAAATTCAGAGTATCTAAGGGTCCTATCTTGATAGGACCCAATTGGTCCCCCCCCCTTTCACATATCTACAAATGCATCGAATACTGCTATTAGAGTTGTCTCGGGGCAACAAGAGGAAAATCATTCGTACACAATATACTTTATTAGTAAAAATCTCTCTATCATAGAACTAAACTACACGGTAATAGAAAACAATTTTCTTGTAGTGAGTCATGCTACTAATAAATTTTGGCACTATATAACTGATACCCCGTAATCTTACATACTAACCATGCCACCATTAAATATCTAATGAACAAACCTATCATTTATGGCAAGGTAACTAGATGGTTGTTACTATTGCAAGAATTTGACATAACCATCTTAAATAAACCAAAAAAAGATAATGTAGTGGAATATTTTCTTTCTAGGCTTACAACAAATGAGAACAAGCCACTTGTTGAAGATTCATTTCTTGATGAACATCTTTTTGCAGTATCTATTAACTCACCATATTTTGCAGATATTGCTAATTACTTCGTTGTAGAAAAACACCCACCTCATTATCTCCAAAAGAACGACAAAAGATCATCAGGCAAAGCTGGAGATTTTCATGGATCGACAAATGTCTCTTTTATACAAGGCCAGATCTCATTATCTAGTAATGTGTGTGAGAGGATGAGATTTACGCTATACTAAGGGCCTTCCATGATGGCCCTTGTGGGGGCCACTTTGTAGACAAGAGGACCGAATATAAAGTACTCCATCAAGGGCAATACTGACCCACAATATTCTAGGATGCCAAATAGTATGTAAAGAGATTTGACAATTGTTAATGCATGGGAAGGCTTGGACAATAAGATGAAATGAATGGGCTCTTGACTTTGTTGGACCAATCAATCCTCCTTCTCCATGAAACTCCTACATCCTAGTTTGCATAGAATATGTTACAAAGTGGTTGGAAGAAAAAGCACTCCCAATTGCAACAGAGCAAGCAGTAGCATATTTTCTGCATAAAGAAATATTTACTAGATTCGCATACCACGAGAGATCATTGCCAATATTTTGGCAGTGTTGGCATTAATGTCAACCTGGTGGCTTTTGATTATTTGTTGAGTGCAGGTGGTTGACTGATGAGTTGTTGGTGCGACAAGTGATTGAATTGATCCTCTGCAGTGGAACGATGATGGTGTTGCAACCTAGAAGCACATTTGGGTAGTGAATCCTTCAATTTTCCCAGTATACAGAGACTATCGCGGTCTTAGGACTCTCACACTACAGCACTGCCAGGTTGCCACGGTCTTACCCTTGTGTGCCTGCGGCACTTGCTGCAGGCTTCCTGTTCTATGCTCGTGGCATTGCTTTTGGGGTGCGAAAGAAACTACCTCGGGCTTAAACCAATGGAATTTCCCAAGGTTTGGTTGCGATCAAAGGGGCTTCAAATAGTCACACTTAACCCACTTGAATTGCCAGTTCGAATTGGTCTAAAGTTGGTGAACTAAACGAATTAGTTTCAAGTGTGAATTGGCATGTAATCTTTGTCATGGAACACAACGAATGTTTTATTAATTGTCTGATGTGGTCCAAGTTAATCACAGCCGATTTGGTCATCGAGTGTCCATTTTTAAGGTTTGACATGGTCTACAAAGTGGAACGCATTGATTGCTCTATTGTGGTCGTTGATCAAGTCGATTTTGTCCATTGAATGAGCGTTGGGCAAGAAAATTATATATATCATTTTGTCAATCGAACAGCAACTGGTTACGACAATCTATATTGTCAATGTGAGGAAACTAGTAATGTCTTGGTTGCTTAGTGTATATACCATAATGATGTGCAATTGATCTAAGCCATGGTGCAATCTGGAGTTTAGGTGAATGAAGAATCGATCGCTCACTGTGTATGTCTGCAATTTGAGGTAAATGGTAGAGTTTGATTGAGCCAAAGTACAGATTTGTTAGTATGTGTGATTTATCTATGGGTAAAAGTGTTGTGCAATAATGGATCAAGTTGTAGAGAAGCCGAGGACATAGAGAAAAGGGTTGATGGTCAGAGTTTTGTTTAGATACTCATATATCGTGCAGTTAGGTTCATTGTAGTGTTATATATATATATATATATATATATGCTACAAATCTCATGTATATTGTTATTGAGCCTTGTATTGTCAGTCTTTATGTAACAATGTTATTAGTATCATGTATGGAGGGCAGAGTGAGTATATATGCTACTGGTAGTGTGTGTATGGCTAAGAGCCTATTTGTATTGATGTATTGGTCATATGTTATTGTCAGAGGTTGATTACTGTTGAGATGTGGTTGTTAGTTTTGTATGAGTTCATCATGAGCAAAGATTGGTGGTTGATTGTATAGAGTCTTTTAATGTATTGTTGGTGTATGCCTATATCACTGTGTTATTGTTGTAGTGGGCTACAAGCATTTATATGGCAGTAAGATGCATGATTGAGTCATAGTTTGTTGATGGGTATTGGAGTGTATGTTGTTGCTTTGTGTTGATTGTGAGAGTGGGTTATTGTTGTGAGTTTTGATGAGTTGAGTTGGTTGCGAGGAGTTTATGTTGATGATTTTATCTAGGCCCAGTACGAAAATCTATGAAAGGGTGGCCCATAGTGATTGTGGAGGTTGGGGGCTCCGATAAGTGGTGGCTTGCTAAGAGGAGGAGTTGGGGCTTTCTAGTTGGTAGTGGCCAACAAACTGTTGTTGGAATGGTGGCTCCTTGTTGGTAGTGGCCAGCAAATAGTCACGGAGGGAGTTGGGGGTTCCTAGCTGGTAGGGGCCAGCTAAACAATGTCAAATATATTTAAGATTAATAAAGAAGAAAGCAGCAAAGAAGTAGGGTGGTTTTAGTCCCTGTTGCACTCAAATTGTCAAAGTTCCAAGGAAGCGGAAATACCATTTTTTCCAACAAAGATCAGATCACATATCAGCAATCCACGAGTCATGGTTATCCCATTCTACAAGTTAGCTAATTTAAATTATCTTAGTAAAACCTTGAGTCTATGTAACAACCTAGGTAAACCTATAATTTTGATGGCAAATTCCATCATAGGATTTTTTTTAACCTCACTGATTATTTGTGTTTCTAGACACGACTAATCAGAAGAGTTTTTTCCCTCTAGCTTAAACCCCAAAGCTGGGGTGAAATTTATTGTCGGATTATTAGGTGAGCCCTAATGTTTTTAGTCGAGTCTGATGTAAAAGTGGTTTGAGAATAACTTAAGCTAGTTGGCTTAATTATTTTATTACAAATCACTTGGTTTACTAGATCATATTGTGTCGCAGATGGGTTATGTGTTTTGAGAGTCTAGCCAAATGTATATACCCTCTTTGAGTCTTGTAAATGAAAAAGCTTATGTATTAGAGGGTTAGAAAAATAATTAAATCCCCTCATGTGTAAATTAATTATTTTTTCTGGCAAAATTAAATTAAATCATAAGCCAGAAAATTAATTAATTAGAGTCAAATTTAAATTGTCTTAGGAAAATAAATTCTCCAAATGGAAAAATTCGTGGGTCTTAAAAGAGTTAATTTTTAAAGGTCCTCTACCAAGGGAATATTGCTTTGTTACACCAGAACTGCTCCGGAGAGGTGGGAAACCCATTCCAATGGTTCCTGCGCTCCTGAGATCTTTGGAACTGTATGGGAACATTACCTTTTCAACGGGAGCTGCAATGGGAGCTTGGGAAAGTTCCGAGAACTTTGAAGACTATTTTTTTGGAGTTTCGGCGTTCCTTGGGGTTGAGGAATACAAAGCCTATAGAGAAATACGTTGAACTACCCAAAAAACATGAGTCTATGTTGAAACCTTCGCAGGAAGAAAGGCCAAAGACATCCTTAACACCGATATCCTTAATTCAAAAACTGAAGCAATCTCTTGGTGGGTTAAGGAAGCGTGTGTCACCTTGATGTAAGGGCGATATTTGGGATGTCATGCTGATGGGTATTTATTTTGTTGTTTCTGTATATATATCGCAGAAGATTGTGTGTGCAGAAGATTGGCAGTCAATGCTTAAACATTAGAGTTGCTTTGCTTTTTCTCTTAAGAATAACTAGAGAAACATATTTAATATTGTTCCTTTGTATTTTTAAGCCAGATTGTTTCAAAGACTTGTTATGTGTCAGAGAACCGATAATGAACTTAACATTTTATATATATATAAGGGAGACTCAAGGAGAGAGACACCCAGAGAATATATTTATATATAAGAGAGATTATATTATTCTTTATATATTAAATTGATTTTAATATTGAATATTTGATTCATCTTAATTTGATATTATATAATTATATTAATTAAAAATAACTTTTATTTTATATTTTTTTATTATATAATATTATTGCTCCTGATTCCCCTGATCAGGGTGACAGAGTGGGTAATCAAAATAAGTATAGATGTCAGAGGCCAGGAGGCGAAAGCATTGCCTACCACTGCCCACACGATTATACCGCAGGGCGTGGTGGAGTCCCGCATGTCTGCAACGACGTCAGAAGGGAGAAGTGGCGTTTGGTACGTAGGTGAGAGGAGAGGTGGTAAGGACGGTGGCGTAAGGTGGATGGGACGGGAAGTAGGTAAGGCAGAGTATGAGAGGGAGCGTGGAGAAGGGAGGATGGCTAGATTGCAGGGTAGCGGGAGAATAAGAGCGGAGGACCAGCCATACTCGCATTCAGCAAGTAGGAATAGCAACCACGAGTACGTTAAATGTTTTCTTCCTGCAATTCACGAAGTAAAGTCCAATATTCCAGGTGGGGGAAGGAATTTGTGCCAAGTTGGGAAGGAAATACCACGGGGAGAGGTTATGCTACACAGAAAGAGCAAAAGCAGTGAGGAAGAGTGGCCCGGTAGCTTTGCGGCAATGCTGGCTAGGCTTGAGGGCATAGAAGCTAATAGGGAGTGGCACATTTTGCTCAGGGCTAAGGCTAGCGAGGCTAGAGAGGATTTTATCTAGGTGGAATGGAGAACTGAGGGTCCGGAGAAGTTCCTCAGGCCGAATTTTTGGGTAGATAGGGGGAGTTATGGCAGCAAAGAAGAGCAAGCCTGGGAGGGGAAGCTGGGTAGGAAGCTAAGCAAGGAATGGGTGACATGCAGAGGAGGTAGTGCTGCGAGGGGAGGGAGTGGCGTTGGCAAGCAGGGTAGGGGGAGGGAGGAGAGTCCCAGTGCGAAGCTCCCTTCGTTCGCTATACTAGAGACGCACAGGGAATGGGTTAGCCTGAGGGACCTCAATACGGGAGGAAGGGACAGTGGAGGAGAGACAGAGACTATGGGTCCGACTGAGAGGCGGGTTGGGGTGAGTAGGGAGAAGGTGAAGACCACCCTTGGTTCACTAGAATGCCTGGGAGCAACGGAGTGTAGACAGAGGGGAGGCAATGACGGAGAACAGAAACCCCACGAGGCAATTGGCATTTGGATGGGTAATGGTTGTTTTATCCTGACATTGAATTGTGATCACTGTGAACAGGTAGTAGTCATCAGTGACATGGCGTGTCCAGCCAAAAGGAAGAGGTCGCGGAGGACAAGAAAAATCTGGTCCTCGGTCAAAGGACATGGGAACCTCAGAACAGAGGAGAGGAAGAAGACCCCTGGACGAGACTGTCTAGGAGGCAACAAAAGTATATAAGGAACAGATGCAGGGATCCGAAAAATTATAGAAGAAATGGAGGAAAGAATTATAGAAGAGGACTCTGAGGACGAAATGGAGGAATGAAAAGACCACATTCCAGATCCTGGGAACACCACAGGGAGACTATCCCAATTCAAACAAACCTTGCATCTGTACTGGCTCATGAAAAGATTGGTAGGAAAAGCAATGGAACAAGTGTCCATGGGGATGGCTCTGATCATCAGAGACATGCCAGACTATAAAAAGGACCTGCAAACTACCCAGTTCCAGCGTTGCAAGCAGGACATAAGATTGGACCGTATACAGTGACACATTCCATGTATTATTGAAATGACACCAACACCTGGAGATTTAGCTGAAGATCCAGCAACAGTTGAGTCAGAACCGAAAGACCTCAAAGAATAGTTGAGCACAATGACCTCAGGTTTTTGTTTTTAGCTGGCAGCTTTCTTTTACACGCATGCTTATGGGATCTAAGACTATAGACTGGTTTTTAAATAGTTATGTATATATCGCTTGGGTAGAAAGACTGATAAATTATTGTTTTTGGATGGCTTACAATATGCATCGGTGGCCAACAAACTTGGTTTCCCAATGGGAAAATTGAGGCCACCTATTAACTGTATGTGGTTTCAGTTTGCTTTTATATAAATAAAAAAGGAGGCTCTGCCTAAGCTTACAAAAAAAAATATTATTGCTCCCGATTAGTCGTTTCCTATAAATTTTGGGGAAACCTTTAACTGTTCCAGACACCCGTACCCAAGTTCCCAACGTTCCCATGTTCCAGAAACTCATGCAACATAGGAATATTGTATATTTCAAGAATATTTGGACCCTTGGACCTTGGTGGTTAAGTCAAAGTTAAATTCTTGAGGAAATTAGCTCAGAATAATTAATTTTGAGCTTAATTAAAATGAAATTAAATGGTAAATCCGAAAATTCCTCAAAAATAAAAAATCAAGGGCCAAGATTAAAAGATCTTGAATTGTTTATCAACAGCCAGGATTATTTTGACAATGATCAAAGAAACTAGCCGTTATTTTTCCATTTGGAGGATTTATCTATAAATTAGAGAGTCATTTGAGTCTCTAGCATCTTGATCTCTAGTAGAATATTGTTGCTGGAGCATTTTTGTAAACTATTGTCTCGCTGGAAACTATTTTTTCTGCTATAATAAAAGACTTTGGGGTGCAACTTGAGGTGTTTTTGTTCGTTGATCTATGGTATGTATTAACTATGGGCTTCCTATGTTGTGCTTTATGTGATTATTTTGAGATAATACATAGTGTTTGCAAATTGCAGGTACTCAATCCTTGGTCTCTAAGTTCACAAACTATGGGCAAGGATCACTTTTCTTAGATCCCTAGCTTTTATATAGTGGATTAAATCTTCGCTAAGGCTATAGTGAGCATAAATTTTCTAAAGCATTTCTAGTCATTCTTCAAAGGAAAAATATTATAAAAAATATTCTCAAAATTCATTTAAAAAACCCTTGTATAATTTGGAAAATAATTTTGTAATTTTAACTGTAAATTATTTCTCTAACTTGGGTTGGGGTTTTTTAGATTTATTTTGTATATATTTGGGGTTCGGGTGTTTTATTTTTTATTTTTGCAAGTTGGATTAAGGGAACAAGTGGAAGAAGAGCTAGATCTTATCCTCAAGGGCTTAGAGGGTAAGATCTAGTCTCTAGACAATTTTACAGGGTCATCCACTGAAGATTTTTGGGCAAAATTCAAATCCAAAGGAAGAAACAAAAAATCGAGACAAGGGTTTCACTTTTCGGCCCTCCCGAGGCCAGATCCGCCCTCTCCTTGGCCAGTGTCAGCCTCCTAGGCCCCAGCATCAGCCCTTTCTCCTCCTGTATCAGCCTTTGTGGCCTCCCTGAGGTAGGCTGTGAGGCCTAGAGGCCTCGGCCTCCTTTTCTTCCTGCGCAAAGGGTTTAAGCCCATTTTTGGGCTAGTCATGGCCTTTTCTGGCCTCAGCCTCTTTCTAGAAGGCTAGATGGCTGCTCTTGAGGGCTTGTTGTGGCCCTTTGAGCCCCAAAACCCCGGCATCTTCCTTTTTTGAGCCTTTTTTGGCCTACATCAAGCCTCTGAGGCTCCTCCTGCTTCATCGTTACCTTCTTGTGGCCTTTTCCAGCCTTGTTGACCCATGCTCTATCATCCTAGCCCCTTTATCCCCAAACATTGGCCTTCCTTGGCCTAGTGTTACTTCTTCTTGGTCTCTTTTACCCTAATCTGCCCTAAAACCTTAGATCTGAAGTTTTGAACTGAATACTTGGTGGTTTTGTAGGTTTTGAAGCTCAAAAATTATATGTTTCAAGTGGCAACTTCATACCAAAGCTTCAACAAATTTTGACCAAGGGACCTTGAAGGCCTTGGACTTAGGGTTTGACCTCTAAACCCTAGTTTTACTTCTGTTTTATTACAGCAATTAAATCAGTAAGAATTAAGCCCTAAAATCATATGCTACATGGTCAAAATTGTTTAGATTCGCAAAGTTTTCATTTTAATGAATTTTGGCCACTTGAGCACCTTAGATCTAGCTTTTAAGCTTGCTGGAATTTAGTGCATCACTGAAAAATTCAAATCTGAAAAATTTTTAAGCATACACTTAACAAGGGTCAAAAAATTTGAATTTTCAATTTTCAACAAAATGTTACTATTTTTGAGCATTTTGAGCATTATCTTTAGTATTGCTAGCTTATTGATCTGTGATTTGTTTATTGCTATAATAAACATATCAGTTCTGAAATTTGTTGAGTCATACTCTCTAAAAGCCCTAAAAATTGAATTTTTCAAGTTTTGGTGCATTTTTGCTATTTTTTGGCATATTGGTCATTTATTCTTGGCATCATTAGCTTGTTGATCTGTCATTTGTTTACTGTTGTAATAAACATATCAGTTCTGAAATTTGTGAGTCATACTCTATATAAGTTCTAAAAATTTAATTTTTCAAGTTTCAATGCATTTTTGTTAGTTTTGGGGCAGATTGGTCATTTATTCTTGGCATCATTAGTTTGTTGATCTGTGGTTATTTACTGTTGTAATTAATATTTCAGATCTGAAATTTTACTGAAGAATACATCTTAAAAAGACTACCATATCTAATTTTTCAGTTAATTAAGTTACTTGGCAATTGGGCATATTTTGCCAAGTGTAGGCATTGTTGGATTGGCATTTACTTACTGCTGTTATAAATTGTTTACTTCTCTCATAATAGTCACTTGATGCTCATAAAAAGATCATAGGAACGTAAAAGTGTCTAAGTATCTTAATAAGTGGATAAGTGGATCAGTTGGTTTAATTGTTTAAACATCTTGTGGAAATTTCTTGAAGATCACACTTGTATCTCTCAACATATATCTTGCTTAAGATTGTACCTTAATATTGTTAAGTACTCTTGTTATAATAATATTCACACTAAGTACTTAAGTAACCTATACAATCTTAACTCAAGATAATTTTCACTTATCATCTTGCATTAAGCATACTAAGTCTAGATTGTATTAACAATTTATCTCTTAGCATAAGCTAGGTTGATAAAAATATAGGGAAACCCTTCTCATCTAGCTTGAGGGATCTTGGCAACTCTTCGGTGGATAACACGATGACCTTTCAGTCGTTAGAGCCACAGTCTCTACAACACTAGAGGCATCGGATGATAGAAACACAATAAAAGGTATCGTTAATCAGGCCCTAGCCTGCTTCATGTTGGCCTTCTTCCTACAACCTACCTTGGAGCCCAGCTTCAAAATAGTTAAGGGAAGGTCACACTTAAACCAGGCATATAACTAAAATGTACCAAGATCACTGTCATGTCCCCATTTTTAGCCTTCTTCATAGTACAACCATAGTGGATTTCCAGAGCAGAGGATGGCCAGGTCAGTGGAACAGGTTTATGTCATCACGGGTCCCAATGGAGTTTTGAGGAGTTTTTATGAGATTTGATAGCATTCGCTCAACACAATGTTACTTGGGAGCAGAAGCGAAAACGGGTGCGGGAGCGACATTTTCAAAAGCTCCCGGTTTGGGAGAGAATCCCAGAGCATTTTTTATATAATAGATATATTTTTTATATTTTGATACATATATGTCAACAAAAACATGTAGAATGATGAATTAGATTAAAAAAAAAAAAACATAGATTGATTATTGATCCATATCACAACAATCATCTAGAAGCTATAATCTTCATCAACCGCATCCACAAGTTAGTAACATACAACATGTTGAGTCTGATGAATCATGATTCATCAATCTTAAAGTTTCAACTTCAAACTTTCAAAATTGAAAATTCAATATATAACATTTATCATCATTCATCGCCAAAGTTGTACTTGTAAGCTAAGTTTAACCATTACAAGAAAAAATATCTAACATGAAATGAAATGTTATAAAATGAAATGAAATGAAACAACTTTCACGAAGCATCATATTCATAATTCAAAATCATTACTAATGAGTTATAATTGCCAACTTCAAACTTCAAACTTAAATTGTCATATATTGTTTACAAAAAATATCATAATAAATATGAAAGAGTCAACAGTTATGAAAACTACTAGAAACTAAAAAAGACTACTAAATTGTAAATCTATTATGTACTACTTCATGTGGCCCTTGCCACGAGAAGTGTCTGATGTATGAGAAGGTCGTGGTGGTCTTCTAGGAGTCTCCTCCCACACAGACCGATGACCAAAAACAAAAGGCACATGTCCTCCACGTGAGGGTGTAGATGGAGGTAGTGACAGCAAAGGAACAAGACTCAGAACTCGAGCACTGCTACTCAATGGTGGAGGTGGCATGGTTGTTGCTTCATCTTCCTCTCTCATAAGTTTCGCTTCAAGTTCTTCAAGATGTATAGTGCCATCTTCCAAATTATCATCCTCTGGGTGGTTGTCCCAAATTTTATATGTTGGATCCTCATAAGCCCGATCACAGTAATGACTCAACAACCTCAAGTTGTAGTGCTCATAAACCAAGCTTTCTGCCGGTTTTCATTGAGTCTGTTTCTTTTCACATTATGTATGAAGCTATAGGTGCTCCAACACCTCTCTGCAGAAGAAGTATTTACAACCTGTGAGAGAACCTTTTCTTTCCAATTTTGGCAAAAGTCCCTGGCCACCATATGCTTCCCACCATGTGAAAGCATCAAATTTGTCTCTATCTTCCATTGCATGGAAGGTACCAAACAAACCAGTGCAACTGAAGTATCTACCTAATTCAAGGCGTAGACTAGCACATTCCTCCCTGTCAGGTATCAACTTGTCTAATGCTTGCAAATATCCTGTAGATACCTCTTCATCTATATGGGGTTTGACCCTAACCCCACCCCCTGGTGCAGGTTGGCCCAACCAAGATGCAGAGTAGTATTTTGGCGTAAGGATATACACCAAGGCATGTAGTGGAACATTAAGTTTATCCCACCATATACACACACAATCGTGAATTAGTGTATACAAGTTGGGATCATTTTTATGAACAATATCTTTTATTTTCCCCAACATGGTATCCATCTACTCATACACCTTGCCAATCACCGGTTTATCTATATCTACAAACCGAATCATGTGATAAACGGGCTTGGTGAAATCCAATACTTGCCTCACACGTGCCTAAAACATACCATCAAGAGCGGTCTCCTCCACCTGTTCAAAACCTTGCCTGTCAGCTGCATTTGTAGCCCTTTCCTTTAATACCTG
>APFE030552543.1:45235-98525 GCA_000404065.3 Pinus taeda
CAAAACCTTGCCTGTCAGCTGCATTTGTAGCCCTTTCCTTTAATACCTGCCAGTGTGGACTTGATACCATGCTAGCCAATGGCTCTCTTACCTTCAAAAGGCACCTGAAGGTGAGGTAATAGCTACCAAATCTAGTCCTCGCAATCTTCAACAACTCCAATCTTGAGTGACTGCGAAAAAGGCCATGGGTATTGCTATGATTTGTAATAAATTTTATCATTTATTTACCTCTCTTGTACAAATCACCAATCCATTTGTATTGTTCGTTTTTGTTCTTAACAATATCATGCATCAACAGGTTCATTGTGTGAACCAAACACCCAGACCAAAATATGTTGGGGTATTTATTCTCAATAATTGCTCCTACTGCCTTACAATTAGGAGCATTACCAGTGATGACTTGGATGACATTATATGGCCCAATACGGTCAATTGTTTCAAGTAATGGTTCTGCAATGTTGAAGCCAGTCTTGAACTTGTCTGAGTAATCATATGCTGAAAGAAAGATGGCACCACTAACAGACACAACAAGAACACTTATCAACGACTTGCCTTTTACATTTGTCCATCCATCAGATACAATGGACACCCCATGGTCAGTCCAAGAACTTGTCATTCTACTCAAAGAATGTGATATTTCTGCTTTTTCATGATCAAGTCCAATGGTTCTAGCCTTGTCATATCCATGGCTCTTGTATCCTTTAGGGGCATCATTTATGGCAGAAACCATTTTGTGCCAATAAGGTGAACGAAGAACATTGAATGGTATCCCACATGCATAGAGAAACCTGTAAACTTTTGAATCCACATCATTCCTACACCCTTCATCAAGGAAATCTGTATGCTTCTACACCTTAAACTTGGTGACCCTGTGCCTCCATATCCATTGCCTTGGGAGAATGTTGAAGGAGTTCTTTGTGCATGTGATTGTGAGCTTGGTTCAAAGAAACCCTTTGATTTTTTAGATTTGTATTGGGCTTCCTCCTCTTCCCTTATGTATTTGGCTCTATCTGCTGCTGACACACATGTACAAGTTTTGATTCCTATTTGTTTATCTCCATCCCATGGCCTTTTCCCGCAGAGGTGCTTTCTGGCACGGGTGTATGAACCTGTGTAATTATTGTTGCAATAGGGGCAATGAAATTTAGTGGTTCCACCCCCTTTCCTTGCTTCAGGCCTATTAACATATTTCCACAATGGGGTTTGGCCTTGTTTATTTTTTTGAGACTCATGTTCGCTCTCGTCCAGCTCTTCTCCGGGGTTTTCATCAAATCCACTATGACCCACTTCTTCATCCCCTTCTTCATTTTCAACCCTCCTTTTTCTACTCTCCAACACCATAATAACCAAAAAAGGAACCAAGAAGAAGAAAATGCCAAGAAATATAACCATGGTGTTTGAAATTTGAAGTTTTGAATCTGCTAAAAAATGGAATGGGAATGGGAGAAAAAAAAATTATTTATTTATTTAGGAATGAAGTTATGAACATTAAAAAAAAATTGCTAGAATAGAGCCTACCTCTTTGGCTTCCAATCTCCCCCTGCAAGTCCTTGCTCCTTGCTCTCTCCTTGCTCCTTGTTTGCTCCTTGCTCCTTGCTCTCACTCTCGCTCTCTCTTGCCCCTCACTCTCTCTTGCTCCTCACTCTCTCTTGCTCTCACTCTCACTCTCATTTCTAAAATAATGAATTCATTTGAGGGAGGGTTTATTTATATTCCCTCCCTTCTCTCCCTTCCCTCCCTTCAATTTTTCCAACCATCACTTCTTTTTTTCCGGCGAAAAAAATAAATAAATAAAAATTCCGTGCGATTTTTTTTCCACGTAGCTCACCCGCTGGGAGCGATTTTTAAAGCCCGAGAGCGATCGTTGCCCGACCGCTTCCGAGCTTTAAAAATCACTCCCGGAGCAACAAGAGTGAGTTCAATCCCAAAATTGGTAGGGAGCGAAAAAAAAATTCCGGGACGGAGTGAGTTCAATCCCGAAATTGGCAGGGAGCGGGATCGAGTGGGAGGGGGGCACTCCCCCACAACACTGGTGTAATATCCCATTTTAGAGATATTCCCCAAACCCCAGTAAACTCCAACCAAATAACACACAAGTGATGCAGTAGCCGGGAAGCTCAAAGTGATGCAGATAACCGTAAGGCAACATATAATAATATAAACACGGAATACAAGCAGATACTCAAGAAATGCAGAGAGAAATGCTAAGCCATTTTATTATACTGAGCAATGGAATGATAGAGGAGGTGATCAGAAAGATGGCACCTAGACTTGCTCAAGGCAAGTGAAGAAATACACTCAGAATAGCAAGGAAATGGCTTTTCTCTGAACTGCGTCCAAGCTGCTGGAGAACTACTGTGCTGCTACTACTGCTAGAACCAAATGAGGATTTGGGGCTGTTCCCCTCCTCAGAAAATGCTGAAACTCTGGAATCTGCTTCTACTCAATAAACCCAGAAAAGCCCAGAAATATTTTCCAAAATGGCTGACCCCGGAAAATCACCCCTTTGAGGATCCACACAATCCCTCAAGGCTCTGCTCTTCCACCAAATGAAACCCTCCAAAATTCTGCCTGAAACTCTGCCAAAATCCTCCAGTATGCAAGAGCTGATCTCCTGTTCAATCTCCTAGCTCAAATCCTCCACAAAACCCCAATCCAGAACTGTTACCCGAAAAAACTGTGTCATCCTCTCTCAAGACTGCGCAGTCATAAAATGCTCAGCTCCTCCTCAATCCCAAAAATCAATCCTCCTGCAAAAGACTACTGAAAGCTACCTTGCCCGAGTAGGCACTCGAAGTCCCCCGGGGCTAAGGGTGAGATCTCCGAACGGAGACAGTCAATGCACTAAACAATGCTACAGACAGGCTAACAACTAACAAGAAATGTAATAAATATGGGAGTCTTGTAGGACCATGAAACCACTTTGTGCTTGCCTGCAAAGAGAAGATCCTTATAATGCCAAATAAGAAACTTTGCCTGAAGCCTTCCTAGACACCAGACCCACATATTACCACTGAAAGTTTAAACTACATTTATTTGCATGTAGTGATCACCTAGATATTCTAAATGAATCCTTGCACTGATGATGCAAATGTCCCATGAAAAGTCGAAGTTTTTGCCTAGTTTGATCTAGCGAGATCATAGAAGCACACAAAGCGAGAGATCATCTCTGTTTCTAATGCTCTTTGGATTAACTCATCACCTTCTCCCAAGAGGTGGTGATGTACCCCCCTAGGCAAAGGGATGTAGGGAGTGCTCAACGGTCACCCTTGAGATGTTCCCTGCAAAATATGGATGCCTCCTGCGATAAGGGGACAACTGACCTGACACGGGACATCTCCTACAAAAAAGGGGCTTACAAATATCTTTGACCTTGCAAATTGTTGTGACCATGGTAAGCTGACACTACAATCAAATGGTAATCCTAAAAACCCTAGGCCAATTTAAAGTTTGAAAACTATCAAAACAGCAATCTTGGAATACTAGAATCTACAAACACGCACTGTAGAAAATAATAACAGCAAGTATACAGATCTGAACTCTCAATCACACTCATCTTCCATTGAAACAGGGAAGAAGAAAATACACTGCAATAGCTCAAAACCAAAAGCTCGCTAACCAACACATTGGTGCATCCTGAATCTCCTTTATAAAATAGGTAGAAGCGAGAAGATGCAACTGGTTGCATGCATGAAGTACTTAAGGTGACTCAGCTAAACCCCAACTCTAGTCTGATGACCTAATGCAGCCTAGCTGCATAGATAAAAGTGGGAAGTAAGTATGCCTCAACTGGAAGATGAACTGGAGCATGCAAGCATGCATCCCCTTCCTTGAGAACTGTGTCTTCTACCTAAATTGGAATCTTATCATACAAGTGCACTGTGATTTAACTAGAGATCTGCACCCTGACTAAGAACAGACCATGCATGCAATCTAAAACTGAACTAAACTGAAGCAAAGCTGGAATTGCTGAATCTGCATGCAAACTGGAATCAACTAAAGTTGGCAAAACTGAAAATATATTAAGATTGAAGCATGTCTTCTGAGGGCACATAAAAATTAAAGAACATAAAAAATGCAAAATATGTTTTTCCATGTTACCAACCTCACCCTAACTTACATACTGCACTCCAATAATACTGAAACCACGATCCACTAAGAAAACCAAAACCCTGCACGTAAAAAAACTAATCCACAGAGCAAATTTGGAGGGAGTAGCAAAGTGAATGATTGAGAAATTAAAGTGAAGGCTTTGAGCAAAGTGATGAAGACTGGGTATACCGTATTTTACATTTGTAATTTTAGTCTTTGTGCATTTTGGTGTCCCATGTGTCATCACCTGCCCATCACATGTCAACCCTGTCTACCCTGTCCCTGTGCTTATTCGTAAATTTGACTATAGTCTCCAACACTCTCAAAACCTGTCAACCTCCCCCTCCCCCCGAACACGAGTATCAAAACATCCTGTCAAAGCTAAACATAATCAAGGTCATTTTGGACGGATTGATATATTAATTATAACCAATTAACTGTGCGTAATATCATTTGCGATTTCACATCAGCTCCATTATGGAGTTCTATTAAGAATAACTCTGTCAACTCACCTAATTTGTGACTTTTACTGTACTTTTAATTCTTAACGTCGGTCAAACCTGTATTCCAAGCAAATTACTGAAGTTTAGTCTGATTTATTGTAAAACAATTACATTTTCTAAAGTTTAAAGCACTGAGGACACCTAGGATCGACTGCCAATACATTTTTGGCATCTTGTTGAAGTAAATCTCAAGGTGATTTTAAAAAGAATCGATTTTTATTTGTTTAATTTATAATGTTTGCAGCTATATTGTTTTAGTTATTCTGACATAACAGCTGGTACAAGGGTACCCCAAGAACGAAGAAGTGCAACCAACCATGAACACTCTTTAACGATGTCTTTGTCCTTAAAAAGTATATTTTTGTGGTCAACCTTTTCAAAATGTTCAAACTGAATAACTGTAACCATCCCCTAACGTTCAATTTTGAGTTTAAATGTCCGTATATTTCCAAACAACTCAGAGAAGTTTTACTTGATTATAAACTTGGTTTTTGGAACATTTTTGTAGTATAATACTATGCTGTAAAACAGACAGTAACTGTTTTCCACACCTATTGCTGAAGGAGGGGAGGGCAAATTTTCACCCTGCAGGAAAATTGGAAGTTACATATCTCAGGGTCTTGTAGCTGTCTCTAACAACCAAGCAGAGACCTGTGGTGTATAACAAAGTCTTTTTCAGGCTTCTTCGTTAAATCTTTGTCAAATTACTGTTATAAGTGGCTCTCGCATTCTAATTTATCACCTGGAGTCCGGCTCCAGCACAGTTGATGCAAGACTCTCCATTCTTCTCCAGAGAATTCAAATTTTATTGTCCAGTTTTGAATAATACGCAGTTTTTTACATCCAATTTTGGAGCTAAGTTGAAACAAGGGGAACTTATAATTAACCAGCAATCTTAGTCCTCCCCATTCCTTAATGCCAAGTGTCAATGGTTCTCATCACATTTGGACACCATCTCATGCAGTTAAAAACCCCAATATTTAACCAGGTTTTATGGAATGCAATTTTTGTTTATATTCGGGCATCTCCTGATGTTATAGTCAGTTATTTTTGTTTATAGATAAAATTCTGTCAATTGGCTACCTCAGCATGAACTTGCAGAGACTACTGAGCCTGATAGGCCAAATTTTGTAATTATGATGTAATGCTGCAGGTTACGGTTAAAAAGAAAAGGTCAGACAGTTAGACACTCAGATTTAGAAACTCAAATTTTGCCCATAAAGCATTCACCGCACAGCACTCTACAAAAGGCGAAAAACCATGCCCAAAAAGAATTAAGAGTATTTCCTTACCTCTCTGATCTCATTAAAGCTGACTGCATAGAATGTAATGGCAGCAGCTGCAGCAATACCAAGAACAGGAATCACCATCTCGGCTGGGTCCATACTCTTATCTTCCTATAACATATTAAACCAAATATACTAAGTGAATTTCTCCAACAACATACATTCAATTTCCTTCTAGTGCTATTACGAAGTGCATAAAAACTTCAATTTAATATGACTAAATTCCTTATTCTCATAAAATCACAAGAAAATAATGGATTTTATTCATTTAACAGAGCAAGAAGACCAAACAATCGGATTCATCAAATTCTGTAAATTACAACAATACAATAATTCACTGTTTTCATGGTTAATTTAAAACTGGAAACAAACAGTAAAGCACCGAAACCTTCAAACTACACCAACCCACTAGACCATCTCTTTCATGAATATTACAGAAATGCATTGCATGCATGAAACCTACTGCAACCAATCTTTCACGAATTTTCAATTTTCAAAAACTATATAAAAGAATGGATTGGGTTGCTGTGATTGGAATGCTCAAGTGCATGTAACTCATTTCTGCACCAGTTTTCGGTATTGAGTTATTGTAATTCGAAGGTATTGGCAGGAATAATCCTTCTTTCAGGACTTTTTGCTTCCTGAAAGAAGGATTATTCCTGCCAATACCTTCGAATTACAAAACCCAATACCGAAAACTGGTGCAGAAATGAGTTATATGCACTTAAGCATTCCAATCCCAGCAACCCAATCCATACTTTGCATTTCAGAAATCCATACACAAATCATTCTATGTTTCAATAACTTCAGATTCCGAAACCAAATACATATTTTTTTCGTTTTTTATTAAAAAAAAAAAGGGTTGTCACCTTGTCGAAAGTCTTTTATGGTGTTGCTCCTTGCAGGTACTCCGGTACACAGTAGAATAATATTGCTAGCTCAGAGAAGAAAACCCCAAAATAAAGAAATAAACAGAGAATGTGCCTGGTTTTCTGAAAAATTTGACAAACCAAGCTCGAGCAGAGCGGGGACATCCAAATGCAGACGCTCTCAACTAGCTGTCGGAGCAGACGCTCTCAACTAGCTGTCGGACGGGAGCAGCCATGAGTGGTCCAATCCAAATGCAACCAATCAGAGTGTCCGACTACGAAATGACAAGATTTTTGAAGTTGTTACTGGCTATTGTGGTAAGTGAAGGTAGGGAATAGAAATGGGGAGAACAGATTAATAATTCTACTTTAAAACTGGGTAATTGTGTAGAGAAAGTGATGACAATACGTTTCAAGCATAGTACATTTTTCTGTAATGTGTTTCAAGCTTGTTATGTTTTGTAGGAAATAATTTGTTTTTTTCTCAGCTGTCTTTGAAATTGATTTAGTTTTGAATATTACACCAGTAAAAATTGCATGATGATTGTTCAAGTAATAATGAAAAGTTGTCTTTCAAATTGATTTAGTTTTGAATTTATAACTCATATTACAACAGTAAAAATTTGTATTGTGCAAATTGATTTAGTTTTGAATTTATAATTCATATTACACTAGTAAAAAATTGTATAGTATTGTTCAAGTAATAATGAAAGAAAGTAAAATTGTATAGTGATTGTTCAAGTAATAATGAAAGAAAGTAGAATTGGTGCATATGTACATTGGATGACCTAAGTCAATAGCATGTCCTCAAAAATGTTTTGAGTGAAGTTCACCAATTAAGTAGCTTGTAAGCAAAAATGTTTTGAGTGAAGTTCACCAATTAAGTAGCTTGTAAGATGTAGTCATTTGGACCCAATTCTTTTTTTTATGTTTATCAAAATAAGATTCTTTTTCATGTTTCCGTAACAATGTTTGAAAAGAATTTGAATAAATTGGGTGTTACATATCTTTCTTTATGGACTGATTTAAGAGCTTAATTAAGGAAATTCATATTTTTTTGTTTTGAATAGCATCTATTAATTCATTTTTCTTATCTCACAATTCACTTTTCTTTGGTACCCATGCCTTAATTTCCATGCACTATGTACGATAATTCACTTACCTCGTTGATGAGATGCACTAATTTCCATTCAGTCCACATTCATTTAGGAGTCTAACTTTTGACAATGAGGTAGAAGGGAAGGAGCTAAGTATATAAAGGGAGTTGAGCCAGCATGCAGGAGAGCTATAGCCAATAAAGTTTTTAATAATGTAAACTATTAAATAGAACACAGTTTTCTTTTTTCCAATTTTGAAAAGTGTTGTTTCAGAATACATGTTTTTTTTTAGTGTTGATGCAACTTCAATTCTTTTTATAGGGGGCTTATTTTTGACACTTTAAATTTTCTAATGTATTAAGTGTGGATAACTTTTTTTAAATGTTGGTGATTTAGATTTTGAAAAGTATCAACGTTTTTTTACACTTTAAATTTTATTATATCCTAAATATGCATAAAAAATGTTGATTATTTAATATTTTTTCAAGGTTCTTTTGTCCTAAAATGTTTGTTTTTTAAAGGTTTTCCAAACATGTGTTTTTTGTTTTTCTTTGCAATGTTTTTTTATAAAGTAAAAAATTTAATATTTTTGTAAAATTAAAAAAATAAATAAGTATACATTATTAATTTTGTAGCGTTAGGAGGAGAGTTGCATTTTATCATGGATTTTTGAATATCGGTTAAGTTCGATGGTCAATACAACGATAACATTATCGAATTGGTCTTTATGCGCCGACGTTCTCATTTGGCAAGGCTTTTCCTGGTCTCTAATTTCTCTAAAGTCCTCACAAGTTTGATGGGTAACCCCTGCACAATCCAAGGTCTTTAGTGCGACTTTTTGGAAGCTTTTCTGGTCTAATTTCTCTAAAGTCCTCACAAGTTTGATGGGTAACCCCTGCACAATCCAAGTGCCCTGGGGTTTTTCACGGTGTTGAATCCATATATAGAGTCAAAAAACAAGCTTAAATAACACAAATGAAGATTTAACCTCAAATTTTTCTGCCAGATTCCGTCACCGGAAAGTCCAAAAAGTCGCACTGTAAACAACTCCTAAAATTATTGTCACTAAAAATAATAATTTTAAACAATAGACAAAATTACATTTTGCATATAATAATATATATATATTATAACAGTTATTCACCAAAAAAATTATATAATATATATATTTCACGACTTTTTTTTGGTTGAAAATAAATTATATATAAATATATAATAATATAATAATATATATAATATATATAAGAAATTTGAAATAAAAATTGAAAAATTAGCAAATTTTAATGAAATTTTTTATGAATTATATCCAAAAATAAATGACATTCGAAGTTTTTTCCCAAAAAAAAATTATTCAATAAAAATTCAAGAAAATTACAAAAAAAATGTTAAAAAAAATTGCAACCTACCAAAAAAAAAAAAAACATTTATAATAAAAACATTAAAACCACATTTTTTCCTAATTTAGAAAAAAATAATAATAAATAAAAAAACATTAAAAAAACACAAAAAGTCGTTAAAAAAAATAAAAACCGCAGCCCCACGAGCCCTACACGGGGCAAGACCGATTCCAAGGACTGTAGGGTTACGGGTCTGGGCGGGGGCCTACGGCCCCACTGGCCCTGAGCGGTGCTTTATCGATGAGCTTGCCTCGTTGTAATATTCCTAATTGGAAAATAACAATAAATACCAAAAACATGAACTAGGAACAACAATTAAAATTAAAGTACAAGCACCCAAATCAGAACACCATAGAAAATAAGTAGAATAACTAAGTCATTTTATTAATCAATGGGAATCTAAGTACATAATGAGTAAGAAAAATTGAACATAGGCTTGCTATGCAAGCTATGAAAACCCCAAGTGAAAATCTCGTTAACCCAACAATTGAAATAGCTCCAAATTGATAATGCTCACTGCCAAGAAAATATGTTATAGGCTTCCAAATGGAATTGGAATTTCTGCTCAAAATAATGCCCGAAATGCTCCGAAACTGCAACCACGAGCTTCTCTCCTCAAACCCGAAAATACCCAAAAAAAGGTTTGGCCTATCTCGAAGCCAAAATCGAACCCACAAAGTGATGCAAATTCCCTAGCTAACTAGCAATTCGCCCTACTATAAGAATGAAGATTTCAAGTCTGAATATCGCCCGAAAAAATCTATAAAATTAGCTAGCGACTCCTCTCAATAAACCCAGAAAAGGTTTTAGGTTGAATCCACCGACCCCCTATGACCCCCAACAAGTGCAAATTGGCCAATTTGGCCAAAAAACACCCCATAGTCTCGATGTTGTTGAATTAAGCTCAAATACACCAGTGGAAATCTCTCCCAACTCTGGCTAAATTCTCCCTTGAGGTATACCTCCAATCTTCGACCCTTATCTCTCCTCAACCTTTATTCCTCTAACGGCAACACAAGCTTGCTTGGAGACCTCTGTGCACTTCCATAAATGTACAATTTCAACCCCAAGAATTCCCTCAAACTCAACCCTACTATTCACCACAAAATCATCAGATAAAATAATGGAAAACACCTGCAAATCCTCTGATGTTCTGCTCCTCCGTAACTGATCTCCCTGCAAGTAATTCGAACCACTTCTGGGCCCTAGAATAAACACACACTAGTTGTAATAACCTGCAAATATGTCCAATGGAAACTCTGAATTGAGCTCCCAAAATTTTCCTCACTAGGGAGACAATCAAAGTTCTCCGAAATGAGGGTGGAATGTCGCCTGGAACTTCTTTGCTAAACAACATTTATTTTCTTGTGTTAAATAGCTCCAAGAGAAGATGTAATGTGAAGTGTAATAGTCAAAAAGATGATCAACAAATGAGTCCCTCTTCTTATAATTTCTCCCCATGCTTCTAAACTCCACTTTTAATTATCATTTTATTGGTGGGGGCCATTTTCTACTAAGTGACTTTTTCCTTTATTTTAATAAATTAATAATTTGTTGTCAATCTCCAATAAAATAATACTTTGCACCTTTCTCCAAAATAATATTTGCTCATTTTAATTAATATTACCGAAATTGGGAAAAATTCCTAATCTTACCAAATTGGGGATATTACAGTCCTCCCTGCCAAAAATTGTTTGTCCTCAAGCAATGCCTAAACAAATGCCTCCACTATTTGCTTGGCCAAATAGTCACTGCAAACAATACCATGATCCCAAATGTACCACTGAGTCATCCTTGTCTCATTCATTATCCTATCATTAAGGAACCTCTCGATACCAGGGTCTCAAGCCATCCTAATCAATGTGAAGCACTCCTTGCTCCATCCTCTGTCCAACCAGGGATAAGCTCTAGAAGCCCTCTTACTATCAATAACTAGAGCATCATGATAATGTAGGACATTATCCAACTCTCCATGAAGATTCCCTATGAAGTAGTCCACCTCATGCACACCAAGAGTAAACTCCTAAAGAGACAACCCAATTGCTATGGGGATGAAGTCCCTCCCGCATGATCTCCTCATGATATCCTCCTCCTGACCAACTTGCCATGTTGATGAAGTCCCCCATGCCATCAATGAGTCACTGAAGCCCAATGGAATATATGTGTGATCTCCCCCTATAGTAGCTAGCTCATCCCTACAGATCGTTGAGTTGTCAAGTGTTGTGATGCCTAGGTCCCATACTAGTCTTAGAAGGGTGCCACCATGTTGTCATTGCACCACTCTGACTCTAACAGACTTCCCATCGTGTGTACATTGTATCCTCCCCTGAAACTTGATGGCGAAATATTGATGAAGGCCAAGCTCATCCTGCCCAGGTATCTCTATGATGTCAATATCTACCCATCCATGGTTAATCATGATCCTGAGCTGCAACTAGAAAAACTTGCCTCACCATACAATGGAGGCCTCAACAATCCCCCATGTGTCAACCCTAAAGTGAGCTATATCACTCTCTGTTATGGTCCCGCACCTCACGAAATGGAGTGTCCTGTCAGCCAATTGAATCCTTGAATCCCATAACCAGATATGTTGCAGCATAGTCCTGATGATTATTGGAATCCATTTGCCCCACATTTCTACTTCTTGCATGCAATCGATATATAGACTCCATACGTCATGAATCAATCTAATGCATACAAATTTGCCCTGCACCCTCCATACCACATTGTGGGATCTGTTATCCTGTCTCCTAGAAGCGCACCCCGATATTGCCCGGAGACTAAACATTTGCTCGTAAGAAAGGTTAACCACCTGTTGTATATGATCTTGTGACACCTTTGAGTGCCTCACCCAAAATGTGTCATGCATCCCCTTAAGTGTGAACTCAAGGGTGGAACATACACTGCCTCCGCAGCAAACCATGCACTCCCCAAACTTATACATGTCAGCTTGTGCCCTAACCCAATGCCACTGTTGAGAAGTCTCTCCCCTGGTGCATTGAGTTGCATCCAAATATCTCGGGGAGCTCCCTGCACCTTGTTTATCATGTTTAGAGTGTCAAAGGGAAACAACCAAATAATTTGTGCCTGCAAGTGATGTAGAAGAGGGACAACTGTGTGAGTCTCCATGGATATTATTAAATGTTACTCATCTACGTCCTCATCGATCTAGGGTGAACTACACCAAAAGGTGTGTATGATGTCCCTGCCCATAAGTCTCCCTGGACGCAGCACTCCAAAACCATGTTGTGCATCACCATACGCCCCTGCATACCATTAAGTATCCATGTACTCCTCTACATGTCATTGTACCCTACAGTCTATCCCTATACACCATTGGATACCCAGTGCTACTGTTGTACCATCATGTATTGTCTTGTATCCTGCCTATGTCATTGTAGCTGATGCGCCCTATGTGTACTCAATGTGATGTGAGTCGCTCCTCCTACTCCAAAATGCAAACCAACATGCTACAACAAAAAACCATGCCATCTTGATGCTCCTCTGTAGGCCATTGCTCATCATTGCATACCCCTATACAACACTAGATGTTAGCATCTAAAATTGGGTATGTATGCATCAAGTTGCATCCATCTAAATAACACTGGACTCTGCGGCATATCCCTGTGCACCCCTGGGTACCACTGCCTATTGTCGTACCACCCTGTATCATATGTCATCCTGCATGTGCCAACGCATCCACCACTATGTTAGTAAGCCCTCCACGATGTGAGTTATATCTCCTCATCTGACTAGATAGACTTGAGTGACCTAACTCCTCACATGCTAATGTGAGTGACACTACTGCGCCTATCCTCAGTAGCTTCTGTGTCCAATATACCAGTGAGAGAGCACCATCTCCATAAAATACCCTGTCTGGTGGCATGCCAATGCCACCTCCTCCTACCAACTCCTGCCAGAGTAGGTTGATCATCCTACAATCCCATGTACACCCAACATGCCATGACAACTCATGAAATTTTCCTACTCCCCTGTAAATCCATCATGTCACTAGTGTTGTCAGGAACTCTGAAGGGGATATGGAAAGGAGTGTGCACCCAACCACTGAGTCCATCACGCAACTACTACCATCATCTATTAACTCCACGATGTGATGGAGCACCCCACCTGGATCCCAACAATAATTTGGCCCTCGAGCCCCTCTAGTAATCCACAACCTTTGTTGAATAGTGGCCATGGATGCATCTAATCTCCTAGTCAGTTCCATCGTATACCAACTCAATATCTCTTCCCATCCAACCTCGAGAGAGGGATCAAATGCACGAATAAATATACATGGAATAAGTCCTCCATCCTACAAATGTTGCACGCTGCACAACTTGTGTTGCCTCATCTCATTGGTATGGCCAATCCATGTAATCTTCCTAGGTAATGTGACCTCTCTCTCACCAACATGCAGAGGCTACCCAAAAATGTTGTAAGCCCCATCGATGTATGCCTGAAGGGAATTGGCTTCTAAAAGTATGACAACTTTGTTGGCTACCGATACACCTAAATGCTCCTCATCAATGGTTGACTCTAAGGATGGTTGCTCATCCTCCTCCACCATGGGCTCAATATGATCCACTAACTTCCCTCCACATATATCTCATCATGCATAACATCCTCAATAATCAGAAATAGGTAAATACCATCTGGAAACTCTGTCACGACTCTGGATAACTTTGTACCTGTCAACACTTCATCGTTGGACATGTCTTCGGGCAACTCACCAATATGTTGTGGGCTACTATCACCTGAAAACTCGGACATGGCCCTGGGCACCTCGTTAATGGATCCCTCAACAACGGATGACACCTCATCCATGGGTGGCACCTCATCAATAGATGGCCCTTTGAGTGTATGCTCTACTCTTTCCATTAGGGTGTCAACTGGAGCTGCCAAAGGCATCTCCAACAAGGGTGACTCATGCATCGCACTAGACACTTCAACACGCTCCTCACACTCATGTGTGCCCACAACCTCATGCTCAACCTCCTCCTCAAGCTCCCGATATCTAAAGCCAGGTCTCCACCAACAAAAGCATCCCCTGGTCTCACCCTCTAACGATCCATGTCCTATCTATTGCTTTTGAGGAGATTTGGTGCCCTGATTCTATCGACTCCCCCCACATGGTGTAGATGGTTGCGCCCCCATGACCTATGTACTTCTAGTGTCTCTGATGTAAGGGTGAGGATGGATCTGGTCTATCACCTTCCTCAACTGGCCCAACCTCTCATCGTTTCAGCAGATTCCGCCCCAGAATTTATGCATACTAAATCTTCCTTGAGCCATGGGTTGTCTATGGTTTAACTTTTCAGTGTGCACAAATTGCCAAATCTCCCATGATCTAGCTGGCTACCCCAAAGTTAGCCAAGATCATAGCTCTGATACCACTGTAATATTCCTGATTGGAAAATAAGAGTAAATACCAAAAACATGAACTAGGAACAACAATTAAAATTAAAGTCCAAGCACCCAAATATATATATGAATTACTAACCTATAGGAGGCTTTTTACCTAATTTAACTAACTTCTAAGAATAATAATTAAATATATAGCAAAAATAATTATTATTGGGCTAAGGTCATAGTCAAAATTAGCTGTTGTTAATCTAGTTGTTGGAGTCTCTGCCCTTACTATTTAACTAGCTAATCTGGATCGGTTCTTCAACTTGTCCTGGCGATGAACCACACTGGTTGGTTCGAAACGCGTCGACAAAAGAATTCTTCATGTGATTTTGCCGAAGATTTCTAAACAATAAGCAGAGTAACTGAGCCATTTTATTAATTGATGGGAATCTGAGTACATAATGAGTAAGAACAATGGAACCTGGGCTTGCTATGAATTCTATGCAAACCCCAGGTGAAATCTCTCTGATCCAATAGTCTATTGAAATATCTCCAAACTGATAATGCACACTGCCCAGAAAATATGCTACAGGCTGCCAAATGGAATTGGAAGTTCTGCTCAAAAAAATGCCCAGAATGCTTCGAAATTGCAACCACTAGCTCCTCTCCTCAAACCCGAAAATACCCAGAAAAGGTTTGGCTTATCTCCAAGCCAAAATCGAACCCACAAAGTGATGCAAATTCCCCAGCTAACTAGCAATGTGCCCTGCTGTTGTAGGTCCTCGAGACAACTGCGAGTTGAGGAGAGACCAATGCCTAGGACATCTTAAAGAGTGTTTGTAAGATCTGCTGCAATTGTACATTTACACTCAAAATTGAACATATTTCTAATATAATTGATTCAGAATCTCTTTCAAGAGGGTAGATTACCATTTATATCAAATAGACTCGTAGAAGACTTAAATATCAAGCTTTGGTGGCTAACTTACAAAAGCATATAGTTTGTTAGTCATTGTAGCAAGTGTGAAAGAAGAATAGGTAGATGAGAAATCAAATACACATGGCTAAACATAGAATCCCATGCATCAGACTTCAGTAAAAAATGAAGGAATGAACATTTGAATGATTTTTAGATTACATGGAGTGCACATTAACGACGTTAAACTTCATTAGTCACAAACATCACAGACCAATTTTAGACATAGATGAATCCATGATTTTATAAAACTACGTCCAACAACTACTATCATATGTCATCTAAGAAGAAAGCATAGATAAATGGAACAAACACATAAGAGAATACATACTACAACCATATGGAAGCAGAATCACCAAAATTGTTTATTAATCTTCATATAGAGCATACATTTTCCATTTCTCCATTAACAGTTCCAAAGCCTCTTTGAAACAAAGTTTGGAACCTCTCAAAAGGTATCATAAACTAGTTTTTATAGGGTCTCAAGACGAGTACCCCTTACAAAATATTCCTTCTTGATTTCCCAACGATTCATCAAAATAGAATGAGCATACTACTTGCACTGTTGTACTGAAAAAACCCTAACTAACTTGAGTTCATATCTTGAAATAAAATATTTACAGAAAACATAAAACAGTAAGGTGTCATGATTGACACGATCAGAAAAATATTCATTCACAATAGATCGGTTCTAGAGGAAGGGTTGTTGGATCGATGATCTGGAGTTGTGGAGCTTGACGAACTGGTCACATCTCTGCCACAATGTTGGACTTAGTATAGGATCACAAAAGAAAATATGATAGGTGACCTTAAGGCCTATGAACCCTGCATAATTTTTCTTGGAGCAAAACAAGGTCTTCACCTGCCCTAGTAGTTGGAAATCTCTCCTTAAATTGTTTACCATTGTCTTTCCCTTTAAGGATGAGGTCTTCTTGTGGGAGGAATCCACTCTACTCTTAGCCTCTACCAGCATTTGACTATACTATTCCCATGGGATTAATCCTCCTACGAGGTCCCAACAACTGGGAAGTCCTACTCGGACCCTTTGCTCGAACTCTGAATCAAAAGCAACTACATTCTTCAACACTTTCTCCAGACATGCCTAAGCTTTGGCTCTGGCATCTTCTTTCTAAACCATTTTGGAGACCTCCGTGATTGCACTAACCCAATCTACCACATCTATGGATATCAACTCATTGAGTGGTTTTTCATTGACATACTGGATAAATCTTTTAATTGTCTTAGCATTTTTTTCACCCTCCTCCTTGGCAGATAAGATGAAGAACTCATAATCCTTGATTACAGCTTTTTGCTCTTCCATTAGAGTTATATATTCCATTTGTTCTTCATCTATGTTATCACTTCATCCCATATTAGTTGTTTATCCTAGAGGAGAGACATGTTTCCTTTCAGTCTGCCTCTCAGAGCAGTGATTTCTTGATTTGCTACCTGTAGATTTTTGCTAATCAGTTCTACATTTGTCTTGGTAGTTTCCAGTTGTTTCTCCTTTTGTGGTAGGGCATTCTTGGCATTATCTAAGTCAACCTATACCTTATTTAGTGTTAGCCCTGAAGTGCAGTGCTGACTTTTGGAGGTCAACGGAAAGATTCAGTCGGCTTTGATGTTCTTAAAGGGGTCCTACACGGGCCATTTTCCACTTCTTCCCTTATCCCACTCACACTTTACCTTTCCCACTTCCTTATTTAACCTTCTAATCTCGACAAAACACCCCTTTGGCCTTAGCCCCAAGCGCGAAAGCCAAAAATACCCATAAAACCTTACCCATATGTTGTATGCGCTTATAACACATTCCCCGAAGACATATTGTACCTTCACCACTTCTTCGCCGTCATATTAGCCCCACCAGATCTAACGGCTAGTGCCCATATCGCATAAACAACTAGCATGAAAAGTACCCGCCCGATGAGGGCGGTTTCTCTCTCTCCTCCACCGCTATGTGTCATCCATTGAATGGCATCGGGCTAGTTCTGACACTTTCCGCTTACCGCTCGAGGCCTTTCCGATAAAAACCATTACCACTCAAATCAAACCACCCCTGGGTGATATCACCCATGCACCTCTTCCACCCGATAATCATCCGATTTGCCCACCAGAGATCTAACGGTCCGGACACATCCTACTCCCACCATGACCTCAAACCCCTATGCACGATCTCCACCGTGCATTTCCCCCTGATCCAACGGCCCTCATGCATGGTTGCTCCCGACCATCCTCCAGCACTCTGTCACCTCTATGTCCATCCGATTCGGCACGTCCGTCCACCCATGCACCTTATACTCCACTCCCTATCTGTTATCCAGAGAAGAAGGTGACCGACTCTGTCAGTTTGATGACAGTCAAACCGCTAAACTGAATTAACAAAAGCATGGCCGAGGGAAGAAGGACATAGCACGATCCAACAAACAGAATTAAACAGTCATGGAGCTCCACTGCCATAATCAAGCCAATTACCTAGCAGGACGACACAGTACCAGAATTGATTAATGTTTTCGTGATGGAAAGGAAATTGCATCCTAGAACGTAATCAGACAGTTAATGTTAGTAGGTGTTCAATTAAGACATCTCCAACCCTAAACGGCTAAGGATGATTGTAAAAGTGAACTATAAATAGCCAAAAGCAAGAGGTAATCAGGGTTGGTTGTTGTTGTGCAATTCAACTTCTGGAGACTGTAGACACTCTGTAACTTGCAGCGTCTCATCTTCATTTTCAGAAATACAATCTTCTTTTGCTGTTACATGCTCAATGTCCATTCCCCTTCTTTTTCTAAACTTGCACCTGGATTGGTTTGTTCGTGCTTTCTCCTATGCCTAATGCTAGATAACTGTCATCTTATCTCTGCGTTGGAGAATTGGATCTGTTGTTGAATAGGTCATCTAGGTTTCTTCTGTATCTAATGCGAGATAACTGCCATCTTATCTCTGCATTGATAGATTAGATTTACAAGTTTCTATACTAGTTGCAACTGGCCATCATACATTCTGTATGCATCTGCTGGTGTGGTTAGTATTCTTCGTCTATTCACCTAATTCCCAAATTGTTGAGCATTGGTGGTCTAAAGCCTTGTAGTCTGAGGGTGTTCATGCATGTCTGGAGTGAAAACAGAGTAGAAGTGGTTATCTGGCTTGAACCAAGCCATCACCCATCCCAATAATTTCCTAGAACCATATTGAAGATTATATGTTACCAGGCATCTCTGAGCTACAACCTAGGAGAGTTTCCTAGAGTGATAACATAATTGGCGCCATTGTCAAGGAGAGGATATTGAATCTCAGTGTCCCTGGGAGAATGACACAGATCCAACTTTGATGATAGACAAAGTCTGGACACATTTTTAGTTGTAATCATCTATCTGGTGACTCTACTGGAGACCGAACCTCTTGGCGACTCCACATCATAGTTCTAGCTCAATTTGTGAGGCATACTCGGAGAAATCCTCAGAAGTCACCAGCTGACCCAGTACCTGACCCTGAAAAGATCATCAAAGGAAGGAAGATATCACAGAAAGGAGCATCAGGATCAGGTAAACCTAAACAGTCCTCCATATCTCTGAAAGAAAGGCATGTAATAGAACAAATACATGTTGGGAGTATAGCCTCTAACACTAGTAGTGAAGAAAAACTTTTAGAGATTCATAAAGCTCCTTATTCTTTAGGTTCTCCTCTTGCTTTAAGCCCAAAGGAAACCTCACCTCCTATCCCTCATATTCCTTTAGTCCTATCAGTCACTCCTCAGCTCTTTATCATTCAGATTGCAAGCACTCTTCCATCCATGTCAACCATGGCGGATCCACAAGCACTCACCAAAATGGAAAAAATCATAGCTACTAGGTATGGACCTCTAGTACTGCCCACTCCTTTGAATGCAATGCCTACTGGGGAATATCAGAAATACATGCCTAAGTTCACTAGGACTAAAGGGGTTACAACTGAAGAACATCTCGAGTCCTTTTATAGCTATGCTGATAATCTAGACATTAGTGAAGATGATGTGTGGATGAGAGTTTTTATTCAAAGCCTAGATGGAGAGGCAAGAAAATGGTTCAGAGAATTGACCCCTAGATCTATAACTTATATTGAGGCCTTAGGTGATGTATTATTAAAGCATTGGGGGGATAAGGAAGATTTGCTCTACTATCACACTGAGGTTGGGAACCTAAAAAAGGAAAATGTGGTGTCACTTTCTGATTTCAATAAAAGGTTTAACCGCATGTACAACAAAATACCAGCTAAAGTGAAACCCACCCCTACCTCTGCTAAGCTCACCTATGCCAATGCCTTCGATTCTGACTTCTGCCTACTATTGAGGGAGAGAAGATGTGCTTCTTTGGTTGAAATGTAGGATGTAGCCTTGGAAGTAAAGTCCAACATCATGACTGCAGAGAAACTCAAGGGACATGTGGACTGAAGGAGACAGAGGGGTGAATCTTCCTCATCTTCAGACCCCAAGATCGATAAGATGACCAAGATGATAGAGTCATTAGCCTCTGTTAAAGGTTGAGAAGTACACAGGGAAAGGAAGGGTTCCTAATACATTTGCTCCTAGGAACCCAAATCCATATAGGAGAGAAAATGAACAATTGCAGATCATGCAAAGGGGCAGAGATGCAAATGAAGACCAAATAGTGAAGACCACTTTCCAGAATGTGGTCATGGAAGAGAAGCAGTTTGAGGAAGATGATGAGATCCATTGCATGGAAGACAAAGGCAGTGCCTCCTTTTTGACCTTAGCTGCCTATGAGAAGTCATTAACCAATGACCAAATCAGCCAAGAGTGGGACGGTGACGCTGTTCTACAAACAAAAGACCAGTGAAGATATAATCTGAGGTCGAAGATGAATAATGCTAAGGAGACCCCTGTCCAAAGAACCGTTGTCCCTGCAGAACAACAAGTTAGCAAGCAAAAATGACTAGCAGTCGATCCCATCAGCCTAAAAGCCCCAGCTCAAGAGGAAAGAGGTCCTGACAAGTCCCCTTCTCCCTTTAGTTTTGAATCAAAAATCCAAAAGCTGAAAATATCTATACCTATGATAGAACTGGTAAAGAATGAAGCCTTTAAGAGACTCATCCTTGAAGCCCTTGAGCTTAAGGCCACACAAGCATCAAACGACTATGTGAATTTGCAAGATGACAAACCTGCAGTTGTGCTTAACCCAAGGACTGAACCCCCTGATGATAGCTCCCCATCATTCTATGTCTCTTTGACTATTCATGACAAAACCCTTCACAACTATCTGTTGGAAATAGGTGCCAGCCATAATCTAATGCCAAAGGTTGTCATGGATGAGTTAGGCCTTGACATCACCAGGCCTTATCATGACTTGTTTTATTTTGATTCCAAAAAGGTGAAATGTCTGGGGTTAATCAAAGACTTAGCCATCACCTTGTCTCAGCTGCCCATGAAGAGCATGATGATGGATATTGTGGTAGTAAATGTCCCCCCTAAGTTTGGCATGTTACTTTCCAAAGGATGGATTAAGAGATTAGGTGGGACATTGCAGAATGACCTATCCTATGCTACCGTTCCAGTTTTTGGAGGTGAAAGTAGGAGATTATACAGGGAAGCTCAGTTAGCTTATATTATCAGTGATGAGGAGCATCCCACTAATCATCCCACATATGTTGTCGGTATTGACTTTGGAGCCTGTATTCTCCAAATAGAAGAATCCCAGTTGGCCTCCATGCAGCTCAGAAAACCAATTTGTAAGGTCACAGAGGAAGAAAGTCCACAAATTTGGGACATGTTCTTTGATGGAGCTTGTTCTAGGGAAACTGCAAGAGGAGGTGTAGTTCTGATGTCTCCTACACAAGAGTGCATACATTTATCTTTCAAGCTGACTTTTCAAGTCACAAATAATATAGCAGAATGCGAGGCTTTGATCTTAGGCTTGAACGCGGCTAAAGAAATGGGCATCAAGCATCTGAAGGTGTTTGGAGATGTAGACCTTATTATTCAACAGGTGAATCACACATTTTAGGTGAGACACCCCAGGCTGAAAGAATACAGAGACGAGGTATGGAAGCTCAAGGATTCTTTCAATAGCTTTAGTATTTCATACATCCCTAGGGCTAAGAATCAACTTGTTGACTCCCTTGCTGTGTCTGCTAGTATGTTTGTTCCTCCTTTACCCCCTAGATTGACTTATGAAGTTCAGGTAAAATATAGACCATCTTTGCCTGATAATGTCAAGTACTGGAAAGTTTTTGAGGATGATGATGAAGTCAATAGGTTTCTACAAGTCATTGATGAATTCTCTGAAATGAAAATTGATCAAGAGAATGAAGCCGTGGAGGAATGTCATCAATTCCAGCTGAGAAACAAGGTTTGTCAAGACAGCATCGTACAACTGCCTAGTAACCATATACCCAAAGGGGTGGTACCTCTACAGAAGCTTTTCGATCATAATGATGCACCTTATAAGCCTGCCCAGAAAGAAAATGAGTTTGCAGTCCATAGACACAATATAGGGAGCCCAGATCATCCAAGGTACATAAACCTGTCTACCCACTTGTCTGCTACCCAAAGTTCTGAATATTGCAACCTAATGAAGCAGTTCGCTAGTGTCTTTGCCTGGGAGTACAGTGACCTTAAAACTTATGACAAAAACATCATCCAGCATAAGATTCCATTGGAGAAAGACACCATCCCTTTCAAGCAGAAGCTGAGACCTATAAGCCCTCTGCTACTCTCTTTGGTTGAAAAGGAAATTAAGAAATTGTTGGCTGCCAAGATCATAGTTCCCCTAAGGTATTCAAAATGGATAGCTAACTTGGTGGTAGTAAGAAAGAAAAGTGGGGAAATCAGGTTGTGTGTCGACTTCGGGAACCTGAACAAATGCTCTAAGAAAGACAACTATCCCCTGCCCAAAATGGAACACTTGCTGCAAAAGGTTTCAGGGGCTAGAGTTATGTCTTTCTTGGATGGATTTTCAGGATACAACCAAGTTGTTGTACACCCAGAGGACCAAGAAAAGACTGCCTTCACCACTCCTTGGGGCACCTTTATGTACTCTAAGATGCCTTTTGGGCTGATGAATGCCGGGGCCACCTTTCAGAGGGCCATGGATATAGCTTTTGTGGGAGAGAAGGACAAGTTTGTCCTGATTTACCTTGATGATATAACAATTTTTTCCAGCAATCATCAGGATCATTTGCGGCATTTGGAGAAGGTGTTTCTTAAATGCAGAAAGTTTGGGATTTCAGTAAATCCTAAGAAGTCACAGTTTGCTCTAGAAGAAGGCAAGCTTTTAGGACATATCATTTCTGCTGCAGGTGTCAAGATTGATCTAGAAATGGTTCAAGCAATACAGACGTTGTCCATCCCAAGATCAAAAAAGGACATTCAATCTTTTCTGGGAAAGATCAACTTTGTGAGGAGGTTCATTCCAAATTTTGCAAAACTAGTGAAGCACATCACCTCCATGTTAAAAAAGGGGTCAAAGATAAAATGGACAGAGGCTGCAAGAAGACCTTTTGAAGCCATAAAAAAAGCTATCATGGAAGCTCCAACTTTAGTCAGCCCAGACTACACCAAGGACTTTTATATTTTCTCTTTTGCTTCTTATGATACACTTGCAGCAGCCTTGTTGCAGAGAAATGATGAAGGTATAGAACACCCACTGGCCTTCTTCAGCAAAACTTTGAGAGATGTCGAATTAAGGTATGACCTCATTGAGAAGCAGGCCTATGCTCTTGTAAAGTCTTTAAAGGCATTCTGAATTTACATTCTGCACTCCAAAGTGGTTGCCTATGTGCCTTCAGCTTCAGTAAAGGATGTCCTAACACAGCCAGATGTTGATGGAAGAAGGGCCAAATGGGTTGCAAAACTCATAGAGTTCAGTATAGAGGTAAAGCTCACCAAACTGGTCAAAGGCCAAGGCCTGGCTAAGATTATGGCTGAGGAAAATTGCAGTCTGCTGGACATAAATTGCATAGGTGCAGATTCAGAGGTTGAACAAGCAAAGGAGGCAACAGAAGAACAAAAGCAGAACCAGTCACTAGCTGAGAATTTTGCTTCTTGTGACTGGTATTCCAGGATAGCTCATTTCCTGTTGAAGCGAGAAGTCCCTCTAGAGCTTAGCTCAAGTCAAGCCATAACCATCAAGATCAAAGCAACCGAGTTTTGTATTAATAACAACCTACTTTATTGGAAGGACCCAGCTGGAATCCTCTTAAGATGTCTAGACAAAGAGCAATCTGTGGAAGTCATGCACCAGTTTCATTCTAGCATTTGTGGAGGGCATCATTATTGGAAAACCACAACCCACAAGATCCTAAGGGCTAGGTATTATTGGCCTACCCTATTCTCTGATGTATTTTCATTTGTAAAGTCTTGTGACAAATGCTAGAGGTTTGTAGGAAGACAATGGTTGTAATCTTTGCCCCTGAAACCAATACACACTAATGGTCCTTTCCAGCAGTGGGGTTTGGATTTCATATGGGAGATTAATCCACATTCCAGTGGCCAGCATAGATGGATTTTAGTAGCCACTGATTATTTTATCAAATGGATTGAGGCCATCCCCACTAAGAAAGCTGATCACTAGGTTGTCATGAAATTCTTGACAGAAATTTTTTTCCCCAGGTTTGGTTTCCCAACCAAATTGGTTACAGACAATGCAGCAGCTTTCAGGCAAAAGAGTTAGTGGACATGTATGAATCAATGGGCATTAAATTAGTGCATTCCACCTAATATTATCCTCAAGGTAATGCCCTAGCAGAATCATCCAATAAAAGCCTAGTAAGGATAATAAAAAAGCTACTGGAAGACAACAAGTAGAGATGGGATTCCAAACTGAAGTTTGCATTATGGGCTGACAAGGTTACCACCAAAAATTCCACAAGGAATTCTCCATTCAAGCTGGTATATGGCAGTGAGGTTGTTTTTCCAATCCAGTTAATCCTCCCTGTGGCCAAATTCTTGCAAGAAAGTGCAAAACGAGATAAGTGACATGGCAAGGAGGATAAGTGACTTGGCTGAAGTTCATCAGATCATAGATCAACTGATTGAGAGGTCTGCAATACAACAAAGGAAAATCAAGGAAGCTTTCGACAGAAAGGAAAAGATGGAAAATTTTCAGGTTGGTGACTGGGTTCTCAAATGGGATGCACTGAAGGAAAAGAAAGGCAATCATGGTAAATTTGATGCTCTATGGACAGGACCATTTGTCATCTCTCAAGTCCAAGAGAACAATACTTTCATGCTGCAAAGTTTGGAAGGAGAAACTGTTTTTGATGGCCTAGTCAATGGGTGGTTTTTGAAAGTTTATTTTCTTTAAGGCTTTCATGCCTCAGTATTGTAAATATGTTATTTTTCAAAGTTTTAGTGTAGGCTTAGATAGACTCCATGCCCAATGGAATACTAGGTAATATTTATGATCTTGTTTCTTATGTAAAAGGCAGTGGTCTACGATTCTTGAAACCTCACAAGGAGGATTTCATCCCCAGAAGGAGCCAGTGTTAGCCCTGAAGTGCAGTGCTGACTTTTGGAGGTCAACAGAAAGATTCGGTTGGCTTTGATGTTCTTAAAGGGGTCCTACACGGGCCATTTTCCACTTCTTCCCTTATCCCACTCACACTTTACCTTTCCCCCTTCCTTATTTAACCTTCTAATCCCGACAAAACACCCCTTTGGCCTTAGCCCCAAGCGCAGAAGCCAAAAATACCCATAAAACCTTACCCATATGTATTATGCACTTATAACACATTCCCCGAACACATCTCGTACCTTCACCAATTCTCCGTCGTCATATTAGCCCCGCCAGATCTAACGGCTAGTGCGAAAAGTACCTGCCTGATGAGGGCAGTTTCTCTCTCTCCTCTGCCGCTATGTGTCATCCACTGAATGGGATTGGGCGAATGCCGACACTTTCCGCTTACCGCTCGAGGCCTTTCCGATAAAAACCATTACCACTCAAATCAAACCACCCTCGGGGGATATCACCCGTGCACCTCTTCCACCCAATAACCGTCTGATTTTCCCACCTAAGATCTAACGGTCCGGACATGTCCCGCTGCCACCACAACCTCAAACCCCTACACACAATCTCCATCGTGCATTTCCCCCTGATCCGACGACCCTCATGCATGGTCGCTCCAAACCATCCTCCACCACTCTGTCACCTCTCTGTCCGTCCGATTTGGCAGGTCCATCCACCCATGCACCTTATACTCCACTCCCTATCTGTTATCCGGAGAAGAAGGTGGTCGACTCTGTGAGTCTGATGATAGTCAGACCGCTGAACCGAATTAGCAAAAGCATGGCCGAAGGAGGAAGGACACAACACGATCCAGTAAACAGAACTAAACAGTCATGGAGCTCCACTACTATAATCAAGCCAACTACCTAGCAGGATGACACAATACTAGAGTTGATTAATGTTTTCATGATGGAAAGGAAATTGCGTCCTGGAACACAATCAGACAGTTAATGCTAGTAGGTGGTCGATTAGGACATCTCCAGCCCTAAACGACTAAGGATGATTGTAAGAGTGAACTATAAATAGCCAAAAGCAAGTGGTAATCAGGGTTGGTTGTTGTTGTGCAGTTCAACTTCTGGAGACTGTAGACACTCTGTAACTTGCAGCGTCTCATCTTCACTTTTAGAAATACAAGCTTCTTTTGTTGTTACATGCTCAATGTCCATTCTACTTCTTTTTCTAAACTTGCACCTGGATTGGTTTGTTCATGCTTTCTCCTATGCCTAATGCTAGATAACTGTCATCTTATCTCTGCGTTGGAGAATTGGATCTGTTGTTGAATAGGTCATCTAGGTTTCTTCTATATCTAATGTGAGATAACTGTCATCTTATCTCTGCATTTATAGATTAGATTTACAAGTTTCTTTACTAGTTGCAGCTAGCCATCATACATTCTATATGCATCTACTAGTGTGGTTAGTATTCTTCATCTATTCACTTAATTCCCAAATTGTTGAGCATTGGTGGTCTAAAGCCTTGTATTCTGAGGGTGTTCATGCATGTCTGGAGTGAAAATAGAGTAGAAGTGGTTATCTGGCTTGAACTAAGCCATCACCCATCCCAATAAGTTCCTAGAACCATATTGAAGATTATATGTTGCCAGGAATCTATGAGCTACAACCTAGGAGAGTTTCCTAGAGTGCTAACATTTAGTTCTCCTTTAGAGAGTTGCGGCTTAGTGAGAGTTTTAGTGAGTTGCTCAATTGGATTCTGAGGATTCTCTGGGACGAGCACTGCACAAATGTGGGAGTCGATTTTCTGTTGGAGGTCTTCTACCTGAGGGCCACAACTTCATTATTTTAGTTTGTTAACTCTCTAGATAGAATATCTTTTTCTTCCTCCACCTATGCTAGTTCTTTGGATTGCACAGGTCCACTAGCAAGTATATTTATCTTATGCCTCAATTCTTGGATCTCAGCCTGTGAACTCTGGACAAGAGTTTCTAAGGCAACTTTGTCTTTTGGATTCACTCCCAACTTCACAATCAGTTCCTTGAAGTTCTCGTTTTGTATATGTAAGGCTCTAGAGTTAGCTCTCTCTTGTTTCAGCGTCGTTGCAACCTTCTCCAATAGCTTTTCAACTTTACTAATGGTCATGGCATTCCTGCCCAATTCACTATACAACATTTCTCCCACCTGCCTATGAAAATTGATTTTGTGAGGCAGAGGAACATTTGTCAGGTCCAGAGACATGTCCAAAGCCTTAAGTTGTGAGCCTGATGGGAGGGACTGTGTGATCCAGGTGGCTCTAGACACATGCAGAAGTCCAAGAGGGCTAAGAATGGTCAAAATTCAAAGTGGTCAAATCTCAACAAACTTAGCACCAGATCGAAGTGCTCGTCACCATGATTCCAATGATGTGAACGAAACTCAAATCCGAGTTCGTATGAGGGAGATAGAGCTGGTCAAAGTTGCCATAAGGGCCAAGTTTAATGGTCCTACAAATTGACCGAGTTCAAGACATGGAATCTGGCTCCCGAGAGTAGGGGAAATTGTAGAATGACTAATTTGTCCATAAACCCCCAAAATTGGCTAAATGACCATATGATGTAAAAAAAAAGCATAGATATAAAATAGGGGTGGCAGGCCACCACCCCCGCTGGTCAGTTGTGGTGGTAGGTAGTCAAACGCCGCCACCCCCGGCCAAACCCCCAAACAAGCATACCATATGTGGTGGCAGGTGGTCAAAACCTGCCACCATCAGAACCACGCATTGAAATAGCACCACCGCATTGAAATAACACATTTTTATGACACCTGTTGCGGGGACAACGGGGATCGAACCCGCCCAACCATGTGGCCGCCCCACACCATGGGCGGTCCCATCCAAACCATTTATCACAAATGATCAAAACAATCAAACCCGCCAACCGTTTGTTAACAAAAACACATCGGTCGATGACTAAAGATGAGGCAGAGGGTTCGACACCATGACCTTCGCCCTCCTAAACTCCTCTGCCATCACTAAGCCACAAGGCAAACTTTGTTATCTCTGCTTTCAAATTTGTATAAGAGCAGCACTTGGAAATGTGTCGGGGAGAGCAATGCTGGAGAGGAGCGAAACCACAAGATGACACGTTTTTAAAAAAATATTAATATTTTATTGCAGGGTAGCGAAACCATGATTTTCAGGCCAGAGGCGGAACCCTGATGGCACACATTTCGAGACAACATATTCTTTGATCCCTGAAAGATTCCGGGGAGGTAAATTTTCATTTTGTCAGAATGATATGAAGTTTACATTAATTTTAAATGGAATTTTGCAACGAATGCAATGGTGAAATCGGAATCACCATATGAGCAGCAGATTTGCAAATTCCCAACAGAGTAGAATCTTTGAAGAATCTTGAGGGAATCTTCCAGATTCCTTGGAGGCTAAAATTCGCCAGAGTTAGAATACAACCAACTTTATACTCAAAAGTCTTAGAATCTCGTAAGGATCATGATGGCATGATCAGATTTGTGATCTAAGTTGCAGATCTCCAGTCATCCTAGAGGACAGAATCTTTGGAGAATCATGAGGAATCTAAAAGATTCCCACAAGCCCATATTTTGACGATGTCGGAATTCAACAAATGGATAGTTGATTTTACACCTCTCAACGACAGAAATTCAATGGTGTAGTCATTTTTTGCAACCGAGCCTTCCATTTTTTGGCCAAATTCAGAGGTGGTACATGAATCAGTGATATCATGTTTTCCTTCATAATTGTTGAGATGATGTATTATGTTTTGAGATCCCTCCTTGATGTTATGTTGTGGGATCTCTTTTGCTACATTATGTGAGATGTATTTAGCTTTTCATGCTATGTATCATTGTTGAGATCCCTATGTAACTATGTTGAAGGGATACTCATTGCCACATTATGTGAGACCATGTTAAGTTGTCACGCTAAGAGGAAGCCTTCTTGAGTGAGAATTCTTGTAAGCGGAATGTCTCATGGAGAGATAAGCCACTCTCGATTGAGGGTGTATGTCCTTGATATGACAAAGATTCTTCCATGTACATCATCATCATTTACAACATTATATGAAGCGACCAACACCAAATGTCTTGTGTTTTATGTTGCTAGTTCTTGTCATGTTCACTCTTCTTTACAATATGCATATATGTTCATTTATGCTCTTTTAAATGTAATTATAACAACATAACAAAAGTAAAAGATCTTGGATAATCCTGGTAAGCTTAAGGAACTCGAATCACTGTGCCAAGGACTAGTGCAGTGAAAACTTCATCTGATTCTTTTCCAGGTCCATGGCAGCCAAGAGGATGGTCTGGTAGAGGACCAAATGCGATGTAAATTTTGTTGCATATCTTCTTTAACCTTTTTATTTCTTTCCTCTATCACCTTCTCTATAGGCCAACTAGATTATGTGATTGTTGAACTCCCTGCAGAACTCATAAGGGCTACTTATGTAGATGAGGATGCAGAAGATTGTAGTGGGTCTTCTAAGGTCACCTGAAAGCCTGGTTGGTCCGATTTTATCTCCATCAACCTGGTATCAATCTCCTCCTCCTCTGCTTCTTGGGTTTCAACCCTTTTGCTGGTGTGAATGTCTTCCATTTTCGCATCCCCGATCTCATCCACACTTGTTTTTTGTGTCTTGTCCTTTGTTGTTGGAGTCTCAACCTCCATTTCTATGTTAATAAGCCAGGAATTAAGGTTAGTTTTCCAATCAATTTTTGGCATGTATTCATGATCATAAGTTGAAGCATCAATTCCTATCCTTTTCTTTGCAATGACACCATGGGGGTCATAATGCCAAATATCCCCCATTTCAAAATTCATTTCTTTCAACAGATTCTCAGCTGGTTGAAAGGCTTGCTAGTATTAACAATGAAAGGGCCTATAGGCTTGACCAATTTGAACATATAGCCTTTCTTAGCAGGGACACAGTGGATTTGATCCACATGTAGGCTTTGTTTGATAAACTCCAGGGCGAATATACTCATCGACATGAACACAGGTAGACGAAAAGGAGGAAGCTCACACCCATAAACCCTAATTTCAGTGTAATTCTCAAACAAATACCAATCACCCACCCTGGTGCCCTTACTGAGCTGGAGGATATCTTTTTGTTGGGGCAAGATTCTTGGTGGGGAGACATTATGGATGATTTTTATGCAATAGCCATATAAGAGGATATGAATTGAGAGTAGCCCTCATTGCTGAGTTTATGCCTAACAACAACATCCCAATCAAAGACAAACTTTATATATTTTTTGAATCCATTAAAATGAGACCCATGCATTCAAATTCATCTACATGGGTATATAGGAACAAATAGAACATTATGGAGTAATATCTGAAAAATGAGGTGATAGAAATGTGGTGTAGCTGGAATTTGATGGACTCAGTTAGGAAGGAAGGTATGTCAAACAAATGGTCTGGCTGCATCACCTCTCTTAGAAACCCTATGGTGGCTTTGGTAGCAATATTGGCATCATCCTCCCCAAATAACTGAGAAATTACAGTAAGAATAGGTTGCATTTCCTCTCTAAAGGTAAATATTGGGAAAGTATTAGCAATAGGAAAGGACTGGTGGCTAGGGGCCAATATCATTTGCAAAAAGGATCGTTGTTCCCCAACAAAGAGGGAACTGTAACAATAGAACAAGGTGATTTTAGTGATTTTTTGTGGTTTAGGATAGATTAGGTATACTAGAGCCTTTTGAATCATCTTTAGGGTCACCTCCAATATTTTGGCTCTAGTGGAAGATATGAAACAGTTATTCTTATCGACGTAGGACATAGCAAGCCATGAAATGAACTCAGGAAAATGATAAACGAAGGGAGAAATTTGGTAATATAGACCATACTTGTCTACTCTGAAAGGGTCCTCTTCCTTGAGGTGGCGACCATACATGTCGAAATCGAGGTTCGACAGGTGGTAGGTGCAAGACATGTCAAACATTTGTGCCTCCATGTCCATTAATGGCTCCATGTGGGATGAGGGTTTGGCTTCCTGAGATTTGGGTGTCTGTGGGGCTAGTTTCTTTTTTTTAGCATCGAGACAAAAATTATAGGAAGGAGGTTGACGGGCTACCTAGTTGACCGGGTGAGAATTGGGAGAACAATGTTGGCGGGAGCTCTGGAGCAATCCAATAGATGAATGACGTCGCAGACCAATTGAATGATGAGAGAACTTTGGCTATGAGAAGAATGAATTTGAATTCAAATTATTAAGAGGGTAGGGCCTTTATAGGTGGAGGGGAATGGTCATCTAACATCGGATGAAATCATGAGGGGAGCAAGGGGGAACGTGGCGGGAGTTGATTGGAAGAGTGACATGTGGACAATGGAGGGGATACCTTACCGTTACCTCGGTGCTTGTTGGTATTGTCAGTGATTGGATGCATGGAAGGTGTGGTCCCCACCTCTCTTCGGAGAGTGAGGGAGTGGGAGGCTGGATCAAGTCGAGACCCCCCAGAGTTAATCAGGGTCATCGATTAGTTGATCCCCCCTGCTGACTTTTTAACTCTGGGGGGTGGCACCGACGTATTGGTCGCGCCAGTTCCCTCCCATAAATGACTCTTTGAGTTGGTCGAGTCGTGATGAATGGTGATTTTCCCATTAGTTGCGCGATCTTTAAGCAGGGGCCTGTCTTTGATTTTTTTAAGCTCCATGACCAAGTGCCAATCACTTCGGAAGTGCCTTTCATCGTAACTTTTCCAAAATGATTTTACTCTAGAGTTTCGATATCTACATCCGCGATATTGTCCATAACGCTTGGGTGCTAAGGCCTGGTCTATGCCCTTGGTCCTTTGGGTCCTAATGCCCAAGTGCCACTCGAAATCGGAGCCCCCTTCCATCGTAACTTTTTCAAATATCATTTGCACAGGAGTTACGAAGTCTATATCCTCTTATATACTGACCTCCAAGATGACATCATGTTGATCTCATTTGCCTCGTCGGCTTCTCAGAGCCAATCACCTGCTGCCGTGTGTCTTATTAGAGGAGAGAGAAAAGAGTCCCTGGGGTCCTTGTTTTTGTGAATTATTTCCTTTATAAATCTCTTCTCCTTGCTACTTTGACACTTATAAAGAATCGTTACTATTAAGAACTTACAAGATTCCTATCTCCAAAGTTCCGATATGACCAACCTTTTGAATTTCGGCTCCTGAAATTTCAGCGCTTCCTTTTCATTTTAGCTTCTGAACTTTGGCTCTCCCTATTCATTTCCATTTAGTATATCTAGATTTTGCATGTCCTTGTCTGTACCAAGGATGAAAAATAAGACCATTTGACACAAATACAAGATGGTATGACAGATAATAATACCTGCTGTAATAATGAGGATTTCAAACCTAAATATCACTCAAAAAATTCTATAAATTAGATGGAGTCTCCTCTCAATAAACCCACAAAAACCCAGAAATGGTTTGGGTTGAATCCACCGACCCCTAGTGACCCCCAACAAGTGAAAATTGCCCAATTATGCTAGAAAGCGCCCCATAGTCTTGATGCTGCTAAATTAAGCGCAAATACATCACTGGAAATCTCTTCCAACTCTGGCTAAATCTCTCCTTGACCTCTATTCCTCTAGCCCTTGCACAATTTTGCTTGGAGATGCATGCATATTTCCAAAAAAATAGAATTCTGGCCCCAAGAATTCCCTCAAAATCAACCCTACTAATCACCACAAAATCTCCAGATAAAATAATGGAAAACACTTATAAATCCTCTAGTGTTTTTCTCCTCCGTAACTGACCTCCCTCCAAGTAATTTGAACCACTTTTGGGCCCTAGAAGAAATACACACTAATTGTAATAACCTGCAAATATGCCCAATGGAAATTCTGAATTGAGCTCCCCAAATATGCTTTACTAGCGAGACACTCGAAGTTCACTGAAATGAGGGTGGAATTCCACTTGGAACTCCTATGTTAAACATCATTTCTCTTCTTTTGCTAAATAACTCCAAGAGAAGATATAATGTGAAGTGTAATAGTAAAAAAGATGACCAACAAATGAGTCCCTCTTTTTATAATTTATCCCCATGCTTCTAGGCTCCACTTTTAATTATTATTTTATTGGTGGGGGGCATTTTCCACTAAGTGACTTTTTACTTCATTTTAAGAAATTAACAATTTTATGATGATCTTTAATAAAATAATGCTTGTCACATTTCTTTAAAATAATATTTGTCCCTTTTAATTAATATTACCAAAATAGACCTTGGTTGTGGGTGTTTGAAACGAGGTGTTGTACGAGGACGGCGCGTCGACTGGGCAGGTGGCAGCCCAGTTACGCCAACTGTAATGGTAATGGGACGGCTTGCAGTCCCCGCACAGATATAATAAATGCTGCATTCATCACCCTCCTCCAGTTCGTCGTTCATAACACGATGGCGGTCTTGTTGCTCGTCACTCCCACGGTTATGCTCCAGATCTTCAGCTGTGTAATGGTGGATCCTCCGGGCGATTCATCGCGCCATTATGACAGCCTGTCTATGTTGGCTTGGCTAAACAGTTCGGCTCTGGTCACTTGGTCTCGGCCTCTGTCTCACTTGGTGTGTCTATTTCGCAGGCTCATCCATCTTTGCACTCACCTCTGTTCTTGTCTCTCTTTGCGCTTCAGCTCCCCACCCCTTTGTGCTTCCACCCCTTTGCATTCCCGACTCACTGCGCCTTCGCTCCCTTGTTACCTCACCTGGGTCTTCAACATGCCGTGTTAACGACTCAGACTTGTAAGCAGGCGGGGAGGTTCACGAGGTCGGGCTGTCCAACAGCGCTCATCCACTACCTCAGACCCTTCCTCAGATGCGCTGGAGTATGGTCAAGCTCACTACCCGACGTCCAGGAGTGGCAGGGGAAGAGGTCGAGGGCGGGCTCGAAATGCGGACTGTGAGCACAGTGCTCATCCCACCACCCATTTCCGAATTCCATGCTACCTGGCGAATTCCTCTTTTATTGTCTCAGTCACGATAGAGAAGTGTGAGAAGGCGGCTCATCTCGGAGCCTCTTCAGAGCAAAGGCAGGCCAATCCTGCTATCGATTAGCGCCAAGGAAGCCAGTCCGCGGTGAACCCTGGAGCTGTTGCAGGTCCAAGCAAGCCGACCAAAGAAGCAGTCCTTCCGTCAGACTCCAGTGACTCAAAGCAGTATGAGTGTAGGATTGTTGAGGAGCAACCGTCTACCTCAGTTGACGAATGAACCAGCCTTCGCCTCATTTTTGGTCCTGCAGTCGAAGTAGGATTTTGCCTCCCTATCATTCTACAGTGTCCATGCCTGTTTCAGGTCTTTGCCAACTCCACTTGTTGGAGTTTGTCACAGTCTTGTTAATGCTGTAGTCTGTTTTAGTTTTGTTCATGATGGAGTCTGTTTCAGTTTTGTCTATGCTGGAGTCAGCAAAGTTTTACCTCTGCATGTATCGCTACCTGGTTAGTTTATGGTTTTTTTGGACAAGTCAATGCTCCGGAAAGTCTTGCTCTCCGTTGTAAGTCCACTGCTGCCTCCATAGTCAGATTGGCGAGAAGTACTCTGTCAATTGCCATACTCACGGCAAGAATCTTTGAGGCTTGCCTCGTTGTAACTTTTTTTGTATAATAATAGGAGTAGACTAATTGAGAAAAAAAAAATATTACCAAAATAGAGGAAAATTCCTAAGCTCGCAAAATTGGGGATATTACACCCCTAGGACCTGTGGGGCCGCGGTCTAGATGGGGGGAGTTGTGCTAGCCCCGTAGCCCTTGGGCATGGAAACCCGATTCCCAAAATTGGATTGCCCCGCCAAAGGCCCATGGGGCCACAATTTTTTTTTAATTAAAAAATTAATTGTTTTTAATTTTTTTTTTTTTTATTAATTTATTTTTTATTTTTTTATTAATTTTTATGTTTTTATATTAATTTTAATGTATTTTTTTTTTAAATTATCTATATATTATTTTTTATAAAAATATCTTAAATTAGTTCTTTTAAATGTTTTATTTTTATATTTATCTTTTATAAGATTATTATATTATTATTATAATTATGTTTGATTTTTTTGTCTTTTTATATATTTATATATTTGTTTTCTTTTTCCCATATTTTTTTATTTGTTTTCTTTTCCCATATTTTTTATTTTTAGTTTTAATATATATTTTATTTATTTGTTATTATTTTTTTTGGTTTTTTTGTGTTTTAAATCTTTTTCCTCAATGTTTTAATTTTGTTCATGTTTTTTTTTTTTTAATATATATTTTTTATTTACTTGTTACTATTTTTAAACTTTTATGTTTTAATTATTTTCAATGTTTTAATTTTTGGATTTTTCATTTTTATTTATTTATATGTTTATTTATTTATTTATTTTTTTCTATGTGGTTCACGACCACCTTTGGTCACCGGGTGGCTGCTACATCCACGGCTTAGAGACTAGGCTGATCTGCAGGGATCAAACCTTTCGGACATCAACAGACTTGACCCCAAGAGCTTACGGGAATTGACCCTGTGACCTCCCATCTAGCGAGGCCCCAACTTGACCGATTGAGCTAACTCTTGGGGCTTTTATTTATTATTTTGCTTTATTTTATTTTTTCTTTAGAGTCCATGTCAATCATCGACTAGCAACCCGATTCCATTACGTGTCAATTTGATAGTTGATTTTTAAATTTCCATTATAATGGATCAAATATGCATCCACAATGTGTCTGTATCATGGTTGGTCTTTAAGTTTTCATTACAATAGGTTGAGTTCACCTACACTACGCGTCAATTTGATTGTTGATTTTTAATTTTTTGCTGCAATGTGTCAAGTTTTCTTAGGCTAAGATTATAAAGTTGTTATGATGGATCAAATATGCACCCACAATGTGTCTGTATCATGATTGGTCTTAAAGTTTTCATTACAATGTGTCTAGTTCGCCTATACTACGCGTCAATTTGATGGTTGTTTTTTAAATTTTTGTTGTAGCATGTCAAGTTTTCTTAAGCTAAGATTATAAAGTCGTTATACTTTTAGCATTTTAAAAAGAAATTACTCTTGATATAATGATTCTTTCATTCAAGTGTTCATTTATAAAGTTTTATTAGTTATAATTTTTTTTTCATAATCCATGGTTGAAATATGTTTAAAACTTAAGGTTTTTTTTGTAGTCATGATCTTTGCTTTTAATTCCATGGTTGAAAAATTGTCAAAATTTTAAGGTTTTTCTGAGTCATGATATTTTATCTTTAATGGTATGGTTGAAAATAGTTATAAGTATTTTATACTTAAGGCCATGGCTAAAAAATGTTGGAATTTTAAGGCTTTTCAAAGACGTGATATTTTATCTTTAATGTCATGTCTGAAAATCGTTGGAATTTTAAGGTTTTTCAGAGTCATGATATTTTGTTCTTAACGTCATTGCTAGAAAATATTGAAAATTTATCTTGAAAAAAAGATGATATTCCAACATCAACACTTTTTGTTTTTAGGGTGTTTTTTGCACAAAAAAAATTGGTTTTTATTGGCTTTTACTATCATTTTTAAAAAATGTTGAAAATTTACCTCGAAAAAGAAAAAAGAAAAAATAATGTTATTCTAACATCAATACTTTTTGTTTTCGCACTGTTTTTTCATGTTTTTTTGGGGTTTTTTTTTGGCTAGAATTCTCATTTTGAGTTTACAGTTCTCGTTTGATAATTTAGATTGTTTTTCCCTTATTTACACATGTATGATGCATTGAACAAAATCTCACACATAACTATGAATTGTGTACACATGGCAAAGTTGGTAAAGCTTAATGATTGAGTCTAAATCTTCAAAAAAAAATGCTATGTAAATTATGCACAATATTCTCATGGAAACAATAATTTTAACTTGCCCATTAAAAATGCAATAATCTTTTACCACAAAAAAATACAATAAAAAAACATATGATTGATACAATAATAACAACTTTCTAAAAAAATAAAACACATTCTCACCAAAAACACATGCAAACACCCTAAAAATACTCCATTCAACTCTCAAAACAAATGGCTATGAAAACAACTTGTTTAACCATTTATCTTTAGAAAAACCTAATGATTCCAATTATATTTCATTGATTCTTAACAAAATTAAAAACAAAAAATAGATGAAATTGACTGTGTCTTAATATAATATACATGTATAAACAACTATCTCTTAATATACACATAAGTTATTAATATGAACAACTATCTCAAAAAGGAAGACTTTACCAACCATGTGCCTAACTTTAAAGAAAAATTATAGTACCATTATATATAAAAATCAGTACATTTTGCAATTTGTATAGAGAGAAATTGCACACCATTAATTATATAATTCACCATCAAACTTTTAGTGAAAATTGTGATGTCTATAAAAGTGTTTGATATATATTAGAACACAACTCGCTGCACCATAATACACTATTTGATGTGTAATGCAATGAATAAGTAACAACAATAGTAACTCAATACAATACTTACACAAGAAAATGCCTAAAAAAACATTATCATGCTTATATCTAATAAAAATAAAGATTTAGGCAAGAATTATGAGGATGATAACCTTTGCTTTGTCAACTCCTTAATGCGGGAGACCATAAATAAGCCATGACACAACGAAGTTAGCTATACCTACGTGTTATAGATAAGCACATCCAACTACTTTTTGGATTTAGATCTGGTGAATTTTTAATTAAGCCTTTGCATGACAATTTTTTTTAATATGTCAACAATTTTCCAATCATACCAAAAAATTTAGATCAAATCTTTCCTAATTGCCAACTCCATGTTGATTCTTTCACGGTTTTCAACTTTGAATTCATATTGTTGATTATAATTTCATATTTTTAGATTTTAAACGATTGTATAATGGAATTGGAATTAGAAAGATGGTTTTTAAGATTGGAAAAAGTTATTAAAAAAATTTACTCTTTGGTAACTTTGTTTATTCTTAAAAGAAATATTTAATATATATTTTAAGAAACATTTTAAATGATGTTTTTTAAAATTAAAAAAAATTGGAATTGTAGAGGTTTTAGTAGCGGTGTTTTTTGGCGTTTATTTTATAAATACACATTACCATTTACGCACATGTGCGTAAATTAAAGTAAAAGTATCAACACACATTATTATAGCCGTAGTTTAACTAGACTGTTTTTTTGCCTTGAAAATCATGGAAATTTTGGCAAGATTTTGATAAACTCCGACAATATTTTTGTAAATCCAGGTTAAAACTATCAAACTTCAAGGTTTTGTGGTCCCCAAAGGTTTTTGATGGTGTTGAATCCATTTCCACCATCAAAAACATGATTCAAACACTACTACTGCAAGATTTATTGAATTTTTTTGCCTAGATTCCATCCACTTTTGGCCGTCTGAGCAATTCCTCCGCCTCAGTAGATACTTTCCATTATTATGCATCTCAATCAACTATTTTGAATAATGGCGTGATAGTACTAGTATATTTTACTATGTATCAGATTATTTTTTGTTTAATGGCATATTGGTGATCATACAATTGTTGTGCAATGACACTACATTTTGTCTATAAAATTTATAGTGCTCAAACACTTAATATCTCACCAGGGTATTTTTTGTTTAATGGCATATTGGTGATCATACAATTGTTGTGCATTGACACTACATTTTGTCTATAAAATTTATAGTGCTCAAACACCTAATATCTCACTAGTGTATTTTGAGCTTTGTATTGTACACATAATAACAATGGTGTTTTTATTACCATGTGCACTAGAGGGATGTGGAATTACAAACACTTTGATGCAAGATGTAAACACTATTTTTTGCTACTAAGCATTGATGCATATATTTATTTAAAGCATTGTTGTGTATTTTTCCATAAAAACGTATTATTTCTATTTTTATGGCACACAACATTTAGTGAGTTCAAAATGGTACAATACATTGATATTTATATATTTTAGTCAACTATTGTTCGTAAACAAAAATTCAAATAATCATCTCAAAATAAAATATTTTTATAATAATATTGATTTTTATATTTGAGTTATTACATTTTGATATAATGATTGAGTTAATGTGCTATCCAACAAATTACACCTCTAATATATGTTACAATGTAAACTATCAATATATTATTTAATGAGAAGCACAACATTTTACAACATTGAACAATGCAAAAAAAATAAGAAACTCATTTTATTATATATGAATAAGAGACTTATTATAATAAAATATGGGACAACATAAACGTCCACCATAATAAATGTAGTCAATATGTAATTGGTATACTCATTGGTAATCCATTAACATCCAATTGAAATAATATGTCCAATACAATACACAAATATCAATATGTGATTGTTACTTATTGGTAACATGTTCTCATGCAATTAGGACAATATGTTGAGTACAATAAACAAAATCCTTGATTTTCATAGACAAATATTCCAAATCATACAACTTGAAGTAACATTTAATTGCATTGATTGTCATTAATCACTTGAGTTATGTGCATGTCTCATTTCTTGATTACTTGTACACTTTAGGTGTAAACTTTTCCTCAACTTTTACACAAAAAGAGAGATTTTCACTTCAAAAAATGTGATCCCCTCAAAACTCAATAAGTTTGACACTAAAATAAATATAAATTAATTTAATTTTATCAATTCTATATATACATGAATTAACCTAAAAAAACAAACCAATTATATATAAACATTTTATACTAAATATTCTTTACCAAATATCTCATACAAAAGACATTAACATTAAATAAATTAAAACTCCATTAGTATATTATGAAAACCCAGGAAGGAAACGACTTTATTGGAATATTCTTATATGAATTAATAAACTCTAAAGAAGTTTATTGCGACATTCAAATTAGCGTGATTTATTTTGGGTACACGAATGAGAAATAAGGAAAAGGGGGAAATGACTAATGATGGCAAATTGGTTGAACCTAAAACAACATCACATTTTCTTCCTCGCTCTAAAACTCTAACAAAAGCTTTAGCCTGAAAGAATGATTAATCAAGAGAGCAACCTTCTTTCAAAACATTGTCTGCCATTCCTAATTGAACAATTAATCAAGAGAGAAACCTTCTTGACATCTTTCAAAACATTGTCTATGATTCCTAATTAATAGCAATAGAAGGTATAAATGAAATACCATAACATATACAAAAGAGTGGTCATTCGATATCTAAATGAGAATAGTAATTTTGCTTCTTTCTACCTATCCATGTCCACTTATAAAATTCCCATTTCTACTTTTCTAACTTCTATCATTCCCCACCTTTAAAAAACATTATCATTATCATTTTCATTTGAAGGTACAATAGGGAGTTTTATGTGATCTATTGTATCTACTTACTTATTTAGTGGAATTTCTTCCTTTAATATATTATCATTTGAATGCAAAATATTGAATTTTATGTGATATATTGTATCTAGTTCACTTTTCTTCATAAATTTACAATACATTTATCAATATATATATTTAAATAGTGTTACTATTAATCATTATATAATAAATTATTTATCAATATTTAAATAATGTAACTATTAATTACTATATAATAAATTACTGGTTAACTTATTACTTTTCCATATTATCTAATGAATAAAAATATTATGATATTTAACTTTGCTCTTCCTACCATTTACTTATGTCATATTGTGTATGGTCATTATTGCACACACTCAATGAAGTAATTTATTATGCATTCATTAGAATACCCATTGAAATCGAACTGATCTATTTATGTTATCATGCTCGATAACCATGTGCAGGTTATATACATAATGAGGTAAACTCGTGTGCAGGTTTTGAGCAAAACTATAGTAGTAGATGCAAGATGCAACTTATATACACCACATACACCCTGAGGTAACTTTGCAGCTATGGTGGCTGGTGCCTGCTATTAATCAATAGACATAAGGTCCTATTATTAATCAATGGAAATAACATTGCCTTTGCCCATTGCAATGGTTTACTAGTGTGATTTAAATTTTTTGATATATTTCGTTTAAAATTTACGATTTGGAAAATTATCGTATAATATATTTAAATGGTGAAAATTAAAATATTTTAAATAGTTTTTTTTTCCAAAACTATAATCTATATATATATATATATACAAATGGTTCTTTCTTACCCATGGTCCATTGTATTGTCATGAAGAGAGAATACCCTCATCAGTAAAGAGTGCCACCAATGAGAACATTCTATTGTTTGGCCATAGCCCAGATTTTCGAAAGATTGAGACACCTAACTTGCTTATAGATTTAGCCTGATTTCAATTTAGTAGCAAATGGGGAAGTTAGGGGCATTGAGAGTATCTATGTTGGTATATTAAGTACTTGAGCTAAGGGTGATTTCAATTTAGTAACGAGTATGTGTTTGCATGGTTTATTAACAAATTTTATATATAGCCTTAAATTGATCTAAAGCGAGTAAAAATAAATTGATAAAGCGAGCAAAAATAAATCATCGAAAATTTTCAAAGGTTTGTACTTATCTTAATCTGTTTTCTTATGTATTGAGTCCCTGTAATTGTTTTATACTTCCTCTTGCTCCCACTTATTCATGTCCATGGACAAATTCAATGATTGAGTGGTTGAGAGATTGATTATATGGTTTATATTTATTTATACATTTACTTTTGATGTTGTAGCAGATATTAAATTAAGTTATTTTTTTAGTTAGTTATAACATAGCTAATATTAAAAAATATTGACATACAATCTTTCTTACATTACTTGGATTATTTAACCTAATTTTTTCTTGATTGACTTGATTTTGACATTTCACATCTTCATGTTCCATCTACAAACATAAAAGTAGAGTGTAATAAGCATATTTACATAATTTATATAGCAAAATATATATGTTGCATAAATTAAAAAAACATATCATAGCATCGAGTGCTTAAAAAACAATACAAATTCTTTTGAAGCCATGTTCAATATTGTTTTTCAAAATCTCTTCCATTTGCTCCACTCCAAACTTTGTTTCTTGCATGTTTAGTATGTCATGACAAAGCATAGATATAATTAATATAATGTTTCTTGTTCTTTCATTATTTGTAAAATGGGAGAAGTTAAAAGACATAGCTACTTACAAACTGCTCATTTAAACCTCAATACTTCAACATATACTCACAACCCACACGTAACTCAATGTTGATCAACTCTTTAGTTGGATTTTATTTGTATGATAACACCTAATAGAAGACATCCATGGAAAAGTGGATTATTTTTTGATTTTGTAGGTCTCATGGGTATGCATCTTGTAATTTATATATAACATAATTCTTGGATTCATTGGATTGTTTTTTGTGCTATAAGTGATATATGTATTATTTGGCCTTCAGTTCCTTTGGAGTGGTGTTAGAAGTTAACAAGAGGGGTGTATTTTTTTCCAAAAATATAATAGATATAATAGAAATAATGTGTTTAGTGTTGGAAAATGTAACTAGTTCCAGTATTCATAATTGTCAATTTACTCAATTCATTATGTATATATCATGTTACAAGAAAAGGAAGAAAGAAAAATATTATTTTAAGCATGGGTTGCATCTCCATTTTGATGGGAATGAGATTTTGGGGGTTAATCAAAATCCATTTCCCTAAACAAATCAATTCTAAGGCCTATGGGTTATGGCCCACTAAGCCTATCAGAAGCGTTTTAGGTTTTAAGCCTTTAACCGTGGACTTACTTTAGAATAGAAGCCACCATACTGCACTATCGACAGCTTTAACTATCGGGAGCTTAAATTATATTGGTAGGAAAACCTTAACCTTTGGCTACACAGATTACATAGGAAAACAATGTAAATCCCGCTTCGGAATACATTTCGGACATCAAATATTATAAACCCGCACTCATAACTATTGGCAGGTCCGCCCTCCGTATTAACTTCGAATCCCCCGATCCTTCCAGCGACCCGATCGCCGATTTGCACCACCTCTAATCACCGATCGCCACAACCCCCGATTGTCGATTAGCCTATTGGCGATATCGCTTATTGCTCGTTGGCATATCGGCACTTCGCCACATAGTTCTATCGCACCCTCCATTTGTCGATCGCTGATTAGATTTGAACCATCGATCCGAGTTCACGATCCGATGGTTCACGATCTAGCGCATTATCGCAATCACTCTGTTACAAGGGCCATTCCAATCAGTTCAATTCACTGACCTGACATGCCTTGTAGACCCGATAAGAATATAGGCCACTCTGTATCAAATTTCACGTTCGCTTTATGGAGCCGCTAAGTGTTTTCTGCGTGATTTCTCAGTGTAATTGGAATTAGGCTAAGGGTCTATGAATCTCTGTGTTTAAACACAGTTCTCTGCCACATACCAATCCTCACGCGACATGCATATATATGTAACAATAATTTCATATCATAGGGTCGCCATCGATCCTACAGGAATCGATGGTCAGCCAAACCTTCACACGGAACATTCAAACTATCCACACGACCACACATGAACGCACAACTTCAACACAATACACGTACAATATATTACGCATAATTACAACTAAGGCATTCCAGCCTTAGTAACAGGCTCTCCCTTGACTACATTGTGAATGCTCTTGGTTTCACACATTTTATCTATGATTCTCTATATTACTATTGAACGCGCAGGTTCATATATATATGCAAACATTGGATCGGATCACCGTGAAGGATCTGATAATATCCTCTAACAAAAATCCCTTAAAGCTCTCATTACATACATGCATATAACACATGGCAGATAACATTTAGATAAGTCTTTGAGACTTATCGCTTCCATCTTTAAATCTGTTTTAAAACAGATTTTTTTTCCTTGTTTTGCTCCCCTGGTCCACGCGCTCCTCTTCGCTCCGCTTTGGATTCCTCCCTTTGTCTAAGGGTGTTGGATGCTCCTGCATTAGACTCCTAAGGCACAAAAATTTATGACCTCCTGGTCATATGCTTCTCCTAGTCCTTAGCAATTCTACTCACTATATTCTTCAGTGGAACTACCTTCATGGTCTTCTGTGAGCTGCAACCAAACCTCTGCAGTAATAGTCTCCTTCTGCTACATGATAACTCACCAAGCTCTCCTCACTCGGTCTTTTGGCATCCTTCAGGTTCTCTCATCTGGAACCAATTAAGCACTCTATGTTATAGGTTTGTTGCAATCTTCTCACCTTCTGCTGTCGTTCTCTGTGTGACAATAAGACCACAAACTCTCCAGCTTTAAACAACTGCACCTCCTTCATTCTCTATGGAATCCTTTTTTACACAGGAAACCTTTCCTTTCTCTGTTACCAAATGATGGGAATGAGATTTTGGGGGTTAATCAAAATCGCTTTCCTTAAACAAATCATTTCTGAGGCCTGTGGGTTATGGCCCACTAAGCCTATCGGAAGTGTTTTAGGCTTTAAGCCTTTAACCGTGGACTTACTTTAGAATCGAAGCCACCATACTGCACTGTCGGAAGCTTTAACTATCGGGAGCTTAAATTATATTGGCGGGCAAGCCTTAACCTTTGACTACACAGATTACACGGGAAAACAATGTAAATCCCACTTCGGAAGACATATCGGACATCGAATATTATAAACCCACACTCATAACTATCGGTGGGTCCACCCTCCGTATTAACTCTGAATCCCCCGATCCTTCCGATGGCCCGATCGCCAATTTGCACCACCTCCAATTGTACAGAGCTTCGATCGTCGATCGTCACAACCCCCAATCACCGATTGGCCTATCGGTGATATCGATTATCGCTTGTCGGCATATCAACGCTCCACCACATAGCGCTATCACACCCTCCATTTGCTGATCGCCAATTAGATCTGAACCGTCGATCCGGGTTCGCGATCCAACGGTTCACGATCCAGCGCATTATCACAATCGCTCTGTTACAAGGGTCGTTCCGATCAGTTCAATTCACCGACTTGACATGCCTTCCAAACCCGATAAGAGTATAGGCCACTCTATATCAAATTTCACGTCCGCTTTATGGAGCCGCTAAGTGTTTTCTGCGCGATTTCTCAATGTAATTGGAATTCGACTAAGGGTCTATGAATCTCTGTGTTTAAACACAGTTCTCTGCCACATACCAATTCTCATGTGACATGCATATATATGTAATAATAATTTCATATCATGGGGTCACCATCGATCCTAGAGGAATCGATGGTCGACCAAACCTGCACATGGAAGATTCAAACTATCCAAACGACCACACATGAACACACAGCTTCAACACAACACACATACATTATATTACGCATAATTACAGCTAAGGCATTTCAGCCTTAGTAATAGGCTCTCTCTTGACTACATTATGAATGCTCTTGGTTTCACACGTTCTATCTATGACTCTCTATATTACTATTGAATGCGCAGGTTCATATATATTTGCAAAAGTTGGATCGGATCACCATGAAGGATTCAATCATATCCCCTAACAAAAATCCCTTAAAGCTCTCATTACATGCATTCATATAACACATGGCAGATAACATTTAGATAAGTATTTGAGACTTATCGCTTCCATCTTTAAATTTGTTTTAAAACATGTTTTTTTCCTTGTTTTGCTCCCTTGGTCCACACGCTCCTCTTTTCTCTGATTTGGATTCCCCCCTTTGTCTAAGAGTGTTGGATGCTCCTACATCCGACTCCTGAGGCACAAAAATTTATGACCTCCTGGTCATATGCTTCTCCTAGTCCTTAGCAATTCTACTCACTGTATTCTTCAGTGGAACTACCTTCATGGTCTTCTGTGAGCTGCAACCAAACCTCTGCAGTAACAATATCCTTCTGCTACATGATACCTCACCAAGCTCTCCTCACTCAGTCTTTTGGCATCCTTGAGGTTCTCTCCTCTGGAACCAATTGAGCACTCCATGCTCTAGGTTTGCTGCAATCTTCTCACCTTCTGATGTCATTCTCTGTGCAACAGTAAGACCACAAACTCTCCAGCTTTAAACAATTGTACCTCCTTCTTTCTCTCTGGAATGCTTTTTTCACGCAAGAAACCTTTCCCTGCTCTGATACCAAATGATGGGAATGAGATTTTGGGGGTTAATCAAAATCCCTTTCCCTAAACAAATTAATTTTGAGGCCTGTGGGTTATGGCCTACTAAGCCTATCGGAAGCGTTTTAGGTTTTAAGCCTTTAACCGTGGACTTACTTTAGAATTGAAGCCACCATACTGCACTATTGGTAGCTTTAACTATCGGGAGCTTAAATTATATTGGTGGGCAAGCCTTAACCTTTGGCTACATAGATTACACGGGAAAAAATGTAAATCCCGCTTTGGAATACATACTGGACATCAAATATTATAAACCCACACTCATAACTATCAGCGGGTGCACCCTCCGTATTAACTTCGAATCCCCTGATCCTTCCAACAACCCGATCACCGATTTGCACCACCTCCGATCGCACAGAGCTCCGATCGTTGATCGCCACAACCCTTGATCGTCGTATCGGCGATATCGCTTATCACTTGTCGGCGTATTGGCACTCCACCACATAGTGCTATCGCACCCTCCATTCGCCGATTGTCGATTAGCTCTGAACCATCGATCCAGGTTCGCAATCCGAGGGTTCACGATCGAGCGCATTATCGCAATTGTTCTGTTACAAGGGCCATTTCGATCAGTTCAATTCGCCGACCCGACATGCCTTCCGAGCCCGATATGAGTATAGGCCACTCTGTATCAAATTTCACATCCGCTTTATGGAGCCGCTAAGTGTTTTCTGCACGATTTCTTAGTGTAATTGGAATTCGGCTAAGGGTCTATGAATCTCTGTGTTTAAACATAGTTCTCTGCCACATACCAATTCTCACGCGACATGCATATATATGTAACAATAATTTCATATCATAGGGTCGCCATCGATCCTACAAGAATCGATGGTCGACCAAACCTGCACATGGAACATTCAAACTATCCACACGACCACACATGAATGCACAACTTCAACACAACACACATACATTATATTACACATAATTATAGCTAAAGCATTCCAGCCTTAGTAACAGGCTCTCCCTTGACTACATTGTGAACACTCTTGGTTTCACACGTTCTATCTATGACTCTCTATATTACTATTAAACACACAGGTTCATATATATATATATATGCAAACATTGGATCAGATCACCGTGAAGGATCCGATCATATCCTCTAACAAAAATCCCTTAAAGCTCTCATTACATGCATGCATATAACACATGGTAGATAACATTTAGATAAGTCTTTGAGACTTATCGCTTCCATCTTTAAATTTGTTTTAAAACAAAATTTTTTCCTTGTTTTGTTCCCCTGATCCATGCGCTCCACTTCGCTCTGCTTTGGATTCCTCCCTTTGTCTAAGGGTGTTGGATGCTCTTGCATCACATTTTGATGGTCATCTCTAGGGTTTTTCATGTCAATTTTTTTTTTCTTGAGTCAAGCGGTCTTTGTTAATTGTATAAGGCCCTATTGGGAAAGCTGTAATATATAAAAGATATTGATTTTGAGTCTAAAAAGTTCTATGAGCCTCCAAGAAAAAGTCGGCCCTAGCAGTGACAAGTCAACCTAAAGAAGGGTATTCCACCTCATGGAAAGACTATAAATATAAGTAGATTCGACCTCATTTAATCACAAATTCGATTTCTTGAGAAGAAGTTTGATCTAAAGCTAGGAACATTAAGAAATCTAGAGCGAAGGTCAAGAAAGAAAGGAGAAGAATGAAAAAATGTTTTTGGGCCATTTTCCTCGCACATGTGTGAAAACGCTAGGGTCTTTGTAGCTATTATAGGGCTGAACTTGCAGGATGAAATTCCAGGTTGAAGCTAGGGGTTGAAGTTGAAGCTCAAAGATGATTGAATCAAGATTGACTCTTGTTGTCTTGGTTGATCTTTGACATTATTGGAAGAGATTTTTGGAGGGATAACTTGGTGCTTGGAGGAGGATTTGGTCTAGGGTTTTGGGTCTTGGTTTTCTCATTTGAAGTAGATTCTATAAGAAGAGAAGAGATTCTTTCAGGGTTTTCCCCTTGGAGGGGTTTTGGCCTGGCTTGGAGCCTAATACTTGTGTCCATTGTCTTTATTGTTTTTTATCTTGATAATTGTTTGATGAAAATATCTAATAAAGAAACATAAGAAGATAACTAAAGTTCACAAGCAATTATTAAGGTTAAGGAGAAATTGAATTAATAAATGCTCTATTGCATTCTCCAACATGGTTTTAGAGCTAAGGTGAACAAGTGAAGGCATCTGAAAGATTATCTTGAAGGGTTTGCTTGGGAAATCCTTTGCATATGATACAATGAAAGAAGAAGAAAACCTATTTCAAGATTTCATTAAAGAATACCTCATCATCAAGCTCTCATTAAAGGAAGGAAGAACAATTTCTTGTTGGAAGCTCTCTAGTACACTTCATCAACTTGAATAAGAAGGAAGCATCAAGGAGTCTTGGGATCATAATTCACTCTTTCAAGTTGTTTGAAGACACCATTATTGAAGGCATCCTAGAAGTCATCATTCTAGGGCATCTTTGAAGTCTCTTTGAAGGTATTGAAAGCATAAAGGTAATTGGAGATATCATTAGAAAAGAGGACTCTTGGTTGACAAGTAAGTATTATATTGCCTTCTATGTTTCAATCTGCATATCATATGGCTACATTCTTCAAGGAAAGCAACAGGCTCGTTGGATCAACAAACTTCCTTGCATGGAAGAAGAGGATTGACTTGGCACTCATAGAAAATGAAGTCATGGAATATGTCCTTGGTGAAGTATTTGTACCTGACAAAGAGAAGACTCAAGAATTAGCAAAATGTAATAAGGGAGAAGTAAGAGCACAAATAATCATTGTTGAATCCATTAAAGATCATGTTGCTCCCTTTATTGTTGATTTGAAGACATCCAAGACTATGTATAGCATGGGTAAAGTTGTACTCCATAAGTACACCAAGTCAGAATATTTCCTTGAGAAATCAACTATATAGAATAAGGAATTCAAAGGATGAAGACATGGCCACCTATCTCAAGAAGATATCACGAATAAGGGATCAAGTGCAAGGCTTGGGGAAACTGTTTCCAAATTTGAAATGACCATTTGTGAATTAAATTATTTTCCACATGAATGGAGTAGTTTTGCAACTAGTATCTACTCAAAGAACGATACTACATCATTTGATGCATTGTGGGCTCAATGTATCTTGGAATAATCGAGGATTAAGGAAAAGGATGAACCAAATCAAATGAAAGGTCTCAAGCCTTTATTGAAAAGTTCACGAAGTTTAAGAAATGGAAGTTTGGAAAGTCCAAGAAAAATACAGATATGTCCAAGGTTCAATGCATTGGATGCAATGAGTATGGTCACTTTAAGAGGGATATTCCAAATAAGTTTAACAACAAAAGAAAGGAAAGAAGTGAAGCTCACATAGTTGAAGAAAAGGGAGAACCCAAGAAGAGGTTGAAAGGAGAAGATCCCAAGGATCTTTACTATTGAAGGAAGCTCTATCTATGTCAAGTTATTTATGAAATTTGTCTTTCATTTATTAAGTAAAAAGTAGGGTAGCATGCACAATTGTATACTCTAAAAAAAGTCTTGATTTTTGTTAAAAGCATGGCATCATAAATAGAAGCATATTATAGTAGAGAAATTAGAATCTACTCAATTAATTTCTTTAGGAAAAATCATCTAGTTTAAAAGGAGTGAGTAGGCTGGGATAGTATTGCATAATAATGTTCATCCAAGCATTTTCTAACATCATGCTAGAGGTAGTCATTTTGCAAAGAGGGATCATCAAGATCTTATAAGAACCATCATTTTGGAATGTTCTGTTAGGTTCCTATAATACTAGTGCATCCCCTTTATTATTATTGTTAGTGTAACCCTCTATTGTTATTGCTTTGCCCATGTAGCCCCAATATTTTTATTATTATACCCCATAGAATCCCACCATTTTTGTTGTTGTGTCCTTACATTATTATTGTTCAGTAGGCTCTAATTATATTGTGACCCCTTAGACTCCTATATATAACAAGGAGGTCTAGTCATTTGAATCATTAAAAAGGTATTCATTTATGTGATGTAAATTAGGTTTCCCCCTTGAAGTGGCTAATTTTGAAGTCATCGATCTATTTTTTTGTGATCTGGTTACATAACATTTGGTATCAAAGTTTTGGATTCTAGGGTTTTGCTGCTTCAAAGAGGTCATCTTGGTATTTTTGCTACATATTTTTTTTTCTACAAAGTGTAATAAGCTGAAATTGTAACCACATAAAGCCAAATATTGGTGAACATCGTGTAGGAATTTCAAATCTTGTTTCACTATATTTTCTGAGATATGGGCTAAAGAAATGAGGGTTTCTACATGCTTTAGAATTTAGTCTTAAACAAGTGACCTAGGAAAAATCATCATAAATTTCTCTTCAAGGATCAAATTTGAATTTTGTTAAAAGTGAAAAAAAGTTTACGGACTATAGTTTCTTGTATATCAATTTTAGGGCTAAAATATGAAACAATGACACGTGGCATTCCGTACAAATTCACTCTACTGAAGCAGTCCAAAATCAGGCCATCATGGGAGATTTGGCATAACTTTAACTTGAAGAATCAAATTTTGGTCTAATTTGTGGAGTTGGAAAGAAAACTTAGAGGGATACAATAGTTTCAATATTGAGCTCATAAAAAGCAAGAAAAAGGTGTGCATTTTTTTAAAATTTTGCATAACTTTTGTTTGAAAAATCAGTTTGAAGTGATTGAAAGGGCATAGTGAAGCATAGATATAGTTGTTTGATTCCAAATGCATCTAAGCAAAAAAATGGACACACCTAGTAAGCAACTAGAAATCTTTACTATGACGCATGAAGAAGAGGAAGAAATGCAACATGATATATCAAAATTATGAGACCAAGCGCAACAAATTTCGCTCTCGCAAAGAGTAACCAAAAATGAAATGGAAGCTAAGATGAATGGCTTAAATAATGGTTTAAAAGCATACATGGAAGATTTTAAGGATGGAATAAATTTTAATATGTAAGGTTTGAAGGATGGCATAAATGTTAATATGAAAGGTTTGAAGGATGGTTTGAAAGCAGAAACGAAAAGGGACCTGAAATATTTGAAGGAAGGTTTAACAAAGTTGCTACAAGAAATGCTTCCTAGCAATGACAAGGTACTCCATGAAAATCATGATGAGGATAAAAGGAATAAAAATTTTGGTTTTAGAGACTTCAATAGTGGGTTGAAGACTAGCCACATTTCAAAGATTGATATGAGGAAGTTTGATGGAAAGGATTCGGTAACATGGATACTACAGATGGAGCAATTATTTGATCTACATAATGTGTCGAACACACAAAAGGCATGAATTACATATTTATATTTAGAAGAAAATCAATTTGTGTGGTATCAATGGCTTTGTTCTCATTAATCAATTGTCACTTGGACAATTTTTGTGGAAGAATTGGTAGCACATTATGAGGATACAAAGAGTAATACCTTCTTTAGCCAATTGATAAATCTCAAACAAAAGGGTTCAATGGAGGAGCACATTGAGGACTTCCAAAGATTAAATATCAAGTTAAATGATATTCTAGAGGAGCATAGGATTGATGTCTTCATAGGAACTTTAAAGGATAACATCCAACATGAGGTTCACATTTGGGATCCTGATTCATTAGAGAAGGCATTCATGGGAGATTGGTCATAATCGTATCTTGAAGAATGCAATTTTGGTTTGACTTGTGGCATTGGAAAGAAGAATCAAAGGGCTACCACGGGCCTAATTTCAGATCTTAGAGATCCGAAATTACAAAGATACAACTGTTTCAATATCGAGCTCCTAAAAATAAATAAAAAGGTGTGTATTTTTAAAAATATTTTGCATAATTTCTTGAAAAACCAGTTTGAAGTGATTAAAGGGGCATGTTGAAGTATATATGTCATTGTTTGTTTCCAAAATGCCTCGAAACAAAAAAATGGACACACCTAATAAGAAACCATAAATCTCTTCTATGACACATGAAGAAGACGAAGAAATGTAGCATGATATATCGAATTTACGAGACCAATTGCAACAAATTTCACTCTTGCAAAAAGTAACAAAAAATGAATTGGAAGCCATGATGAATGTTAAGATAGATGGTATAAAAAGGTACATGGGAGTTAAGATAGATGCTATAAAAAGGGACGTGGGAATTTTGAATGATGGTTTAAAATCAAACATGAAACGATGAATGTCGAGATAGAGGGGTTGAAGGAAGGTTTGGCAAAGTTGCTAGAAGAAAGGCTTCCCAGTGGTGACAAGGTAATCCATGAAAATCATGATGAAGAAAAAAGGAATATGAATTATGATTTTAGAGACTCTAATGTGGGGTTTAAGAACCACCACTTTCCAGAGATAGATATGAGGAAGTTTGATGGCAAGGATCCGATAACTTGGATACTACACACAGGGAAATATTTTGATCTACAGGATGTGCAACCCTCACAAAAGGTACATATTGCATATTTATATTTAGAACCCAATCAGTTTTTATAGTATATATGGCTTTGTTCTCGTAAACCACTTGTCACCTGGTCAATTTTTATAGAGGAAATGGTAGCACATTTGAAGATACAAAGAGCAACACCTTCTTTAGCCAATTGATAAATATCAAACAGAAGGGCTCAATGGCAGAGCACATTGAAAACTTCCAAAAATTGAATATTAGGGTGATTTTCAACTGATATTCTGGAGGAGCATAGGATTGATGTATTCATAGGGACTTTAAAATATAACATTCAATTGAGTTCCACCTTTGGGAACCTGATTCATTGGAGAAGGCATTCAAAGTGGCAAGAAAAGTTGAAAGCAAAATTATGGCAATAAGGAAGTCTACCACTCACAACTATAAAGAGGGAAGTGTTATTGCTTCTAGCCTTCCACTAAATACAAGGTTGACACCACAACAATTGGAGGAAAAAATAGCAAAAGGGAATTGTTATAGTTGTGATAGAAAATACACTAAAAGTCATAAGTGTGTTGAGAATAAATTATTTTACATAGATTGTGAAGGGGAGGAAGAAAAGGAATAAGAAACATTAAAATAAGATGATATACACCAAGAACCAACCCCAGAGAAAGAAGAAATTAATCTGACCATATCTTGTAATGCATTGGAGGGAATTACAACTCCTCAAACTCTCAAGATAGATAGATATTTTTTTCCCTTGGAAAAAGTTGTAATTTCTATTAATGAAATTTGTTAGGTCCCTATAATACTAGTGATTACCCCATTACTATTGTAGTTGTATCCCTTATTAATATTGTTGT
>APFE030552543.1:98929-116627 GCA_000404065.3 Pinus taeda
ATAGAAAGGAGGTTTTGTCATTTGAATCATCCAAGAAATTGTTCTTTGTGTAATGTAAAGGAGGTTTCCCCCTCGAAGAGGCTGAATTCTAAGGCATTGATCTCTCTTTTCTATCTTTTTGTGAGCTGGTTGCATAACAAAATTACATTGTGTAGATGCCATAGCATATGCATATTGAGGTTGGTTTCCTCCCCGAAACTGTTTGTCGTAACAACAACAACAAAATTGTTTACTGCATTCTCCACACAGGGAGATCATGAAGGTCTCAAGACTACTGTAACCGACAAGAACAACAATAGAATAAAAAAACTCTGAATTCTCCACGCAGGGAGATCATGAAGGTTTCAAAAATATAATATCACTAAAACAGTCCTTGCTGAAAGTCTATAAAAATAGTCTCTTGAAGAGAGTTCTGTAAGCCCATATGTACTGAAGTATAAACATCATATGAAAAACTGGAAAAAAAACCAAAAATACAACCAGATATATAAAAACAGAGTGTTTATGTCTCCTGGTGCAGGTGTAGATCTATGAACGTTCTGTGATAAAACTGGTGGAAAGTTCCATCAATTTCTTCCTGTATCAACCAGTCCCTTCCTACCTGCGCGCTGCCTCCTTTGATAGGAAGTCTGCCCCTCTGTTGCGCTCCCTGTAAATGTGATGAAAGACAAAGTTATAAAAGGATGATATAAGTCTATGAGCCTCATCCAAAAAGTGTGTCAATGAGAAAGTAGAGTAATGAGATGTTCTGTTTAGCTAGTTGCAAACAAGTTTGGAGTCCCCGAATAGTTGGAGATGAGTGCAATGTTTTTTCAAGTGCAAAGTGGAGGAGATGTTTGGCAGTGGCTAGCTCAACATAGTTGTTTGTGCCTCTTCCTAGGTTCATTTGGATTTTGAGACAGTGGGATTCCTTTAGGTAGGAATGTGCCCCCCCCCCCACAGCGCTCTTCTTGGGTTGATTTGTCAAAGTAGGCCCAAGGAATTGATTTATCTATGAGTTCTGGTTGAATGTTCCTAGGGGGAGGCTGAGAGATATCTTCAGGCAGAGAATCAAAGTCTGCAATGATTCTGGTTATGATGGAGAGCCAGTGGGGGTCCTTGTGGTCAAAGATGGCTTGGTTCCTTGCCATCCAAAAAGCCCAACACATCAGAAGGGGCAGATTCCTGTCTTTTCCCCTGTGCCTGCCTAACCAACTAAGCCAGGCCTCACTTATAGTCCTCCCTTGCCATCCCTGAAGGGAGGGGAAAAGTACCAGGACGTTGTTCCATTGCTTAGAGATGACAGGGCAGTCGAGGAAAAGGTGCTCAGTGCTTTCTTCATTGCTTCTGCATAGGTGACACCAAAAGGGGCCATGGAAGGATCGTTTCATTAAGTTTAGACCGGTAGGGATTTTGTTGAAGAGGATGTTCCACATGAGAAATCGCGTTCTGGGGGCTGCTTTAAGCTTCCAAAGGGCTTTCCACCAGGGCTCTATATGCTCAGGTTGTGACTTCCATGAGCTTCAGGTACCCATCCTTGGGCAAGTATCTTCTATTTTTTGCATGTGCCCACATAATTTCATCCTCTCCTTCTACTATCCGGATATGAGCTTGAGTTAGGGCCTAAGTAAATCCCTCCCAAACCTGATGCCATTAGGCCAGAAGGTGGAGGTCCAGAGTCGACTTCTAGGCCTACTGAAAAAGTGATGTATTTTCAGGGTAAGCAATGTGACAGAGATGAGTGTAGCCTTGATCCGCTAGAAGACCAGTCACCTCTGCTGGGAGCCTGTGAACATTCCCACATCCAATCTAGGGGTCGACACCTATTCGAACTGCATTCCCCTCATGGATCCTCCAAGTTAAACCTTCACGAATGAGGGGAAGGGAGTTTAGCACCACCTTCCAAATAATGGAGAGATTATTTCTGTTCCGATGATCCCTCTGTATCCAATCCATAGTATTTGAAGGGGAGATATACTTAGCATAGGCTACCTTTGTCCAAGGACTTTGTGTTATGATTAGCTGCCAACCCAGTTTTGCTGCCAATGCTTTGGTGAAGATGTCCAGTTTTTTGATGCCCCAACCCCCCCATCTCTTGGGCCTAGCAATAGTATCCCACTTAACCCAGACAAAGATATTTCCCTGTTTGTTTCCTTTCCATAGAAACCTACTACAGATACTTTGAAGCCTGGCAAGAATCCCCCTAGGGATCTAGGCCAAAGTCATCCAATAGACCGGTGTCGCTTCTAGAATGGATTTAATGAGGATAAGCCTGCCAGTTCGAGAAAGATATCTGTTGAACCAAATGTTCAATATCTTTTCCAACTCGGAGATGAACCAAGTCCAGTCTGCAATTTTGTAGCCCAAAGGCTTCAACTGGAACCCCAAGCATTTCAGCCCCTCCTCTAAAGGGTGTAAGGTAAAAGTGAACTGTCAGAGTGCAAATTGTACTTCGAGCTGGGAGCATCTTACTGCAATCAGAGTGGACTTGTGAACATTGATAACCATGCATGTTGCCTTCTGAAAGAGATCAAAGACGTTATGTAGAACTGTGGTGTCACCAATACTGCCATTCAGAAAGATGAGAACATCATACACAAATAATAAGTGGGTTAGGAAGTAGTTGTCCATAATATTTATACCCACTATTCTGCCCCTTCTATGCTCAACCCCTATAGTTCTACTTAGGCCTTCCATGATGAGAAGGAATAGCAGGGGTGAGAGAGGGCATTCCTGCCTTAGACCCCTTTAAGCCGAGAAAAAAGGAGTAGGAGCACCGTTGAGAAGAACACTGTATGAGACATCAGTAATACAACTCATGATCCATTTGATATACAAATAAGGGAAGCCCAAGTGTGTAAGTAGCAGGCGGATATAGAGCCAATTTGCTCTATCAAAAGCCTTAGATAGATCCACTTTTAAGATCATCCCTTTAAGGTTCGTAATTTTCACAGAGTGGAGAAGTTCTTGAGCCTATTTGCTATGATTTTTGCCATTATCTTGTAAAGGCAATTGCACAGCGAGATGGGCCATAAATCATTAAAAGAGGCGGGCTTGTCCGATTTGGGAATGAGCGCAATGAAAGTGGACTTGATAGTCGGGGACATCTTTCCAGAGAGGCGAAAATGCTCCACCACCTTGAGTAGATCATGGCCCAAGATGTCGAAGAATGCAAGGTAGAATTCTATGGTCTAGCCATCAGGCCCAAGGCTCTTATCTCTTTGAAAACCTTTGATGGTGGCTTCTAGTTCCCCCAAGGTTACCTCCTTAGATAGCTCCTCCGCTTCCTCCACCTCCACAAACAGAGGGAAAAGCTCAGCCATATGCATGATCTCCAGAATGTTGGCCTCTCCAGGGCCCGAATATATGCTTTTGAAATGTTAGCAGGATAAAGATGCCAATTCTCTGGAGGTGTTGACCATTTGTCCTTGATCATTTTGGAGTTCCCAAATGGTATTAATAGATTTTCACCCATTAGAAAAACGATGGTAAAACTTTGTGTTTTCATCTCCTTCCTTTAGCCAGATCGCTCTGCTTTTTTTAAGTTTGTGTATTCCTGCTTCCTCTTCTTGTGTGCCCATTCTCTGGATAAGCCCTTCAAATCCTTGAGATTACTGACAAAACCTTTTGCATGATCCTCCTCCTCTGAGATTGGATGGGATTTCCAGAACTCGGTGACCAGCTTGATATAGGAGGGGTCCCTTAGCCAGGTTGAATTGAATTTGAAAGGAGCTGAGATCTTGTGGGATCAGTCATCTAATTCCAGAAAAATAGGCCGATGGTCTGAGATTCCTCCATTGCCTACCCATTGCCTAGATTAGGAGTGCCTGATATGGAATGCCTCCTTAATAAGGAAACGGTCCAATCTCCTGGCCAGGCTTTGGCTTCTAGTGCGATTGTTTTTCCAAGTGTGCTAGATCTTAGCAGAAGGGATGTCAATCCAATGATGATCCTCTAGAATTTGTTTGAAAGCTTCAGATAGCGGGTCTATCTGAGCCATATGGCTCCATGATTCCATGAATCCCAAAGAGAATTTCAGATCCCCGCCTAGGATCACATTGTCTGCCTGGAGGAGAGAGGTGCTAAAGAGCCTTCTCCAAAAAATATCTCTGTTTTGGCAGGGCCCATAGACATTGATAATCCTCATCTCATCCTCCAAATCCTTGGAGAAAATGTCAGCTCCGATGAAACCCCTGCCACCCCAGGTGTTCCTTATATCAATGGACCTATTCCTGAACCCTATAGCGACCCCCCCAGATCGACAAGAGGTGTCCAGAGCATGGAAGGTCCAGTCCAGCAACCAAGAGTTCAGGATGGGGATGATCGAATCTGCCATACTTAAGGTTTCTTGTAAGAGAATCACATCGACCATTTCAGATAGAAAAAGTTGCTTCAGGGCTAATTTTTTCTCGGGGCTAGCCAACCCTTTACAGTTAAAGGATAAGAGCTTCATGGAGGGGGAGGGGGGAGGGTATCCTTTGCTCTAAGAACCATTTCAATGGTTTGCTACTTACCCTGAACAACCTCGTCACCAGCTTGTGCAATTGCCTTATATAGGTTGGATGGTCTACCTTTCCCTGGTCTGGGGGAAAGCAGGGGAGAAACCACATCCAAGCCTACTGCATCCGACTCTCTCTCTTTGGTTTTTGAGCGGGTAGCGTACCTCAGGGTAGAATTAACCAAGGGGGAGGGAGGCGGGAGAGAAGGGATCGGGGCAGAGGAGAGGGAGCATGAAGTGTAAATAGGTGGAGGCGCTGGGAGGGAGCAAGACATATAGGACTGTCCTGCCCAATGGGGAGGGGGGGGGGAACTGGGGCCAGAGCCAGGGTCAGAGGGGAGGGGGGGGAACCAAAACCTGTGGTGGAAACTGGGAAGAGAGCGATAAAAAAGTGTAGAAAGTTGTGATGTAGGGACATTAGAAAATAGATACATACCTGAAGAGAAGACGTCACCTTTTGCAGCCCTGGAGCACACCAGAGGTGGAGATGGAGGCCGAATAGGGTTCTTGCCTCTCTTCTTCAATGTTGGTGCAAGTGGCTCTTCCACTATATCCGATGTCTTGTTCTGCTCTGCCGTCTAAGTCTCCACTGCCTGAGGAAGAGTCTGTTCTGCTGACGAGGCTTGTTCCTGCTCTTGTGAGTCCTGCTTGTGCTTCTTGAGGAGGGCGAAATATTTGTAAGATGACCCACCTAATGACACCTTCTGCATCGATAGGGGATACCTTCATAATCTAGCAGTTGTTTCTACGAGAAAGATCTCCATTGTATGATGATGAATTCATGAAGACCGCCTCTGGTGTCTAAGTGTACAAGGATTCTTGTGTAGGCCATCATTCACGCGGTCTGATATGACTTATCGAACTCCATGAAAGTGCCCAGGGAATTCCCTATTTTCCAAAAAATGTCCTCTCACCAGTACTGTAGAGGCAGACTAGGGAGCCTAATCGAAACCGGGCTGACCCCAATTTTCTCAGTCTTCGGGTCGAAGAGTGACATCCAACACTTGAGGAGCACAGGCACATTCTCAAAATGCTAGAATGAAGAGAGAACCCAACTCGTATGGTCAGCCCTTGCAAACCGTAAAGCAAACCATCCACGACCGAATGTTTAGACGAAAGGGATGTCAGCCAAGTGTTGTCCCCAGATCTCCGTGGCCCAAGATTTCAGTTTGGCCGCAGAATAGTTCCTGCCTCTAATACGCCCAACTAGTACCTTGTCCGCATAGTCCATCACGTCCCCCCACTAAATGTCCTCCTCAAGTCGGAGAATAATGTCTGTAGGCTTGGATTTGAAGCACCTCTGTTTCTTCAAGGGACGGGAGGGCAGGTGCCTAGGGTTTACAGAAACCTTCACCTCTTCCGGAGCTTCGGGTGGGGGAATAGGGTTAGGGTTAGAGGGAAAGTCTGGAATCGCTTCAGAAAGGAGGGGAACTAAGGAAAAACTACCTGAGGGGATGAAATGTGTAGAGGACGGGAGGGGGGCGACCGGCAGGGGGACTTCAGGTAAGGCTCCTGATAGAGGTGTAGACGAGAGACCTGGCAGCTCAGATGGACCCACGATATCTGAAGTAGGGTGAAAGCAATCCGAGAGAAACCCCAGGGTAGCTAGGGACAGCACGGAGAAAGGCGACCAAGATGAGGGTTCTTCCGGTAGAGCAGAGACAGAGTGAACTGGAGCAGAGGACTAAGGGAAATCAACAAAATTAACAGAGAGGCTTTCCTTGTACATACCTTCAGAAGCTGCAAACGTGGAGCACCAGATGGAGCCTTCCACTAGAGGAGAGTCTGAATATTCCACCTCATCAATGTCCATAATGACAACTGCATTAAAAATGGCTAACCACCTCGAAACCAGTTGGCTGACGGAATACTGGCACCGACAGCAATGGGAAACAGAACCAACCAAAAGAGAAAACCTTGGGAAGAGAGTAGACCGATACGGGATCTAGGGAGTAACAATCGCTTCACCATCAAGGAGGAGGGTGAGAGCGACCTGTGCACAACCCTCCTCTTTCATACAAAACCCTAAGCAATGAAAAAGATGATGTAAAACGACCCGGCCAAAGGTGGAATATTTTATGGTTTTGATACGTATGCAGCTCGGGATCAGGTATCGAGGAGGTGTCAGGGGTAGCTGCAGGCCAAGTGTCGGTAGCTGCAGTACCTTGTACCCACGAACACCATCCCTCTTAGGCCATTCCGTTCCATATCAGGGTCGCCATCGTCCCGTTCCTCTAAGCCCAAATGATAATTTTATTCATTGTAAGATAGCCAAGGAATTAAATTGATTTCTATATCCAACACCAGTGTGTCAAGTGATGGTTGAAAATGGAGGAACTATAAATTGCTCTGGAAAGTGCCATAATATCAAGCTAGCTATGGGGGAATATGTATTGAATAGTTCAATGCTTTCCATTCCAATTCCAGTGGTGTTGATGTTGTACTAGGAGTCCAATAGTTACAATCTTTGGGTCAATTTCTTTTAATTTTTAGGAAATTTTCATGATTTTTTTTGGGAAGGAAAGGAAATTGAATTAAGTGGTAATGCAGGGAAACCATGGAATATAATTAGCTCTAATGGTATGACGAAGTTTTTGAAGAAGGAGCAACAAGGCATAATTGCACAATTATGCTCACTAGAGGTTCAAACATCAAAATCATCTATTTCTCCATATCTCCAAAAAGTCTTGGACAATCATTCCAAGGTGTTTGAGACTCCCAAATACCTCCCACCTATTCGTCATTATGACCATGTTATTCACTTGATTCTAGGAAGTGTTCCTCCAAACATCAAGCCTTACAAATATCCATATGCTCAAAAGAGTGAAATTGAACATATGATTGAAGAAATGCTAGAGGTCGGTATAGTTCAACCTAGTCAAAGTTATTTCTCTGCTCCATTAGTATTGGTGCACAAGAAGGATGGATCATGGCATATTTGTCTGAATTATAGGGAGGTCAACAAGCTCACTATTAAAGATAAATTTTCCATTTCGGTCATTGATGAATTTTTGGATGAATTACATGGAGAAATTTACTTTGCCAAGCTAGATCTTCGTTTAGGATATCATCAAATTAGAGTAAAGACTAAAGACATTCCGAAAGAAACATTCAGAACTCATGAAGGTCATAATGAATTTTTGGTCATGCCTTTTGGACTTACTAATGCACCTTCCACATTTAAAGGTTTGATGAATTCCATTTTCAAACCCTTCCTTAGAAAACAAGTGTTAGTATTTTTTTATGATATACTAATCTACAACAAGCCTTGGAAGGATCATGTTCAACATGTTGACAAGGTGCTCAAACTATTGGAGGAAAAACAATTATATGCAAAAACCTCCAAATGCTTATTTGGAGTACAAGAGGTGGAATATTTTGGTCATATTGTATCTCATGAGGGTGCTAAGGTAAACCCTAATGAAATTAAATACATTAAGGAATGGAAAATCCCCACAACCCTAAAGCATCTTCAAGGATTTCTCGGGTTGACAGGGTATTATCACAAGTTTGTTAAGAGTTATGGGAGAATAGCAGTGCCTCTAACAACATTATTGAAGAAATATGCATTTTCTTGGACTCTAGAAGCAACTAAGGCCTTTGAAAATCTTAAAGAGGAAATGTGCCAAACACAGGTATTAGCTACATTAGATTTCACAAAAACCTTTATTGTGGAATGTGATGCCTTAGGAAATGGAATTGGTGTTGTTTTAATGCAAGAAGGAAGACCCATTTCTTTTGAAAGTTGTCCAATCAAGGGAAAGTATTTACACAAGTCTATTTATGAGAAGGAAATGTTGGAAATACTACATGCATTAAAGAAATGGTGATCTTACCTAATGGGAAGACACTTCAAGGTAAAAACATATCACGATATTCTTAAATACCTTTTGGAACAAAGATTATCTTCAGAAGAGCAGCAAAAATGGGTCACCAATATTATGGGTTATGACTTTGAAATAATCTACAAACAAGGGAAGCAAAATGTTGTTGCAGATGCACTCTCAAGAAAGGATGAGGATGTGGAAGCATTGCTATGTGCCATTTCTATGATCCAACCCGATTGGATAACTGAAGAAGAGATGAATGGAAGAATAACAAAGAGGTGTGGACACTCGTTCAAAAGTTTCCACAAGATCCCAACACATCTGATATAGTTATTTGTAAAAATGATTCATTGTGGTACAATTATTGCTATATATCTGAAATAATTCCCAACTCAAACAAAATATTCTTTTGGAATTGCACACCTCCCCCTTCGGAGGGCACTCTATATTTTTATAGACTTATCACAGGGTCAAGAAGATTTTTTTCCGGGATGGCCTTAAATATGATATTCATAAGTTTGTAGTGGAATATTTGGTTTTCCAACAAAATAAAGTTGAGACAATTAAGACCCCAAGTCTGTTACAACCTTTAGCCATTCCAAGTCAACGTTGGGAGGAGGTCTCAATGGATTTTATCACAAATTTACCCAAGTCTAAAGGAAAGAGCATCATCATGGTGGTAGTTGATAGACTTGCCAAGTATGCACAATTTTGTGCATTATCTCATCCATTTAAAGCTAGTACAGTTGCTACTGCATTTATGGAAACAATTCAAAAGCTGCATGGAAACCCAAAGAGTATTTTAAGAGATAGAGATCCCATTTTCACTGAAAATTTTTGGACAAAATTATTTTCTTGTATGGGTACTCAATTAACTCATAGCTCATCTTATCATCCTCAATCTTGAACAAATGTTTGGAAGGACATGTTCATTACTTTGTATATGATAAACAAAAACAATGGGTCAAGTGGTTACCTCTGGTTGAATGGTGGTATGACACTTCCTTCCATACTGCAACAAAAATGACCCCATTTATGACACTTTATGGATATCATCCACCATCCTTCACATCATATTTAATGGAAAATTATAAGGTTCAAGCAATGGAATATCACATCGAGCATCAACAAAAAGTTCTCCAACTCTTAAAGGATAACGTCACTCTGGCACATAATCGAATGAATCAACAGGCTGATCAACATTACAGTGCAAGAAGTTTTGATGTAGGTGACTGGGTATTTTTACGACTACAATCATACAAATAAATGTCCCTCAAGCAAGCTAAGAAGGATAATAAATTATCACCCAAGTACTATGGTCCTTACAAGGTCTTGTAAAATATTGGTACTATGGCATACAAATTCGAGTTACCTACATCTTCCAGAATACACCCAGTTTTCCATGTTTCATGCTTAAAGAAGGTTATCGGTGACAAGCTCCCAGTTCAAACAATATTTCCAGAACTTGACGAAGAAGGAAAAATCATATTGGATCCTAAAGCAGTCACAGAAACAAGAAACTGACAACTACGAAATCGATCAATTTCAAAGTATCTCATTAAGTGGAAGAACTTACCCACTGAAGATTCCACGTGGGAGGATGATAATTTTATACAAAAGCATCCAAAACTACTCAAGCATTAAGGAAAACATTTTTTTGAAGGAGAGGGGCATGTTATGTCCCTCTAATATTATTGTATCCCCTTTATTGTTATTGTTAGTGTAGACCCCTATTGTTATTGTTGTGCCCATGTAGCCCCCATATCGTTATTGTTATGCCCCATAGAAGCCCACTTTTTTTTATTGTTTTGTCCTTACATTATTATTATTATGTAGGCTATAATTATATTGTGGCCTCTTAAACTCCTATATATAGCAAGGAGGTCTAGTCATTTGAATCATTCAAGAATTGTTCATTTATGTGATGCAAATGAGGTTGCCCCCTCGAAGAGGCTATTTTTGAAGTCATTGATCTATTTTTTTGTGATCTAGTTACATAACAGGTTCTTGGAAAGAGCATTATGACATGACTAGTATATATTCCATCTAGTATGGAAACAATACTTCTGAAGGATGAAGGAATGTAGATGGTTAAGTTTTAGTGTGAAGGGAATAATAAAATTATTTCTACTCCTGGGAAAAGGAACCTATCTTCGAAAAAGGTAGGATCATTCAAGAAAGGATGGCTACATGGTTGCATGGAGCAAAGGTATGCATATTTTAAGTAACTCTTCTCTAGGATAAGATTCATATCTACAAGAATCATGCGAGAAGAGCTGACTATGAGATTGTGCTTGGTAAGTCTTCCATATGGTTGCATGATGCTCAAAAGAAGAAATTTGGCATGCTTTGGAATGGATAGAGATCAAGACTCTCACATAAGATTGCATGGCATAAATATAATGTTATTGATAAACATCAATCATGGTATCTGGAAGAAATAAAGATCAATATGATGAGATACAAAGGAAAGAAGGTGCCATGCAACTATCTCCATGAAGAACAAGTAGCTGATACAATTATGGAAACAAGCTAGAAATCTTGTGGTTATAACTTCCCAATTGAAAGGAAGTGAAAGAATCTCCTCTATGATTTATAAGGAGTAGGAAGTCTCCTTAATATTTGTAAAGGAGCAATGATCTATTCCCTAAATAAAGTTGGAATAAGGATCTCCTCTCTGGTTGAAGGGAGTGATGATAAACATCACATTTATATTATCTTCTTCATGTGTCATGCACTAGGATAGGATTAAAACCATATGTCTATGTGAAGGCCATGGAGAGAGAATGGTGGATGGAGGATTGGATAAGCATATGTGATTTCCTTGAGGATAGAAAATCCAAGATATGAAGTGGATTGACACTCTTTGAGGAATGGACAGGTGTCCAAGATAAGAGTGGTTGAAGAGGATTGGTATTCTTTGAGGATTGGGAATTCAAGATAAGAATATTCCTAAAAGGACATACTTAGTGAACATCCAGATGGGCTATGTACCTTGAAGAGGTAGTGTGGTATCTCACGTAACACCTCCCAACATTATGCTCTTGTATAAGAAAGAGCTTGTCAAGTTAAGGCCTTCCTATGATGACAATGTTGGTTATGCTATTGATGCTTAAAGATGGCTTACCAATCCAACTCTTCTTATGATAACTATTTAGTTTGAGAATATCCTTGTACGGGGAGTACACTTATGAAGACCTCCCTAGTTAAGAGGGAGTGTTGGAAAATGTAACTAGTTTCAGTCTTCATAATTGTCAATGTACTCAAGTCATTATGTATATCTTATGTTACAAGAAAATGAGGAGATACATATATTATTTTAAGCATGGATTTCATGCTCCATTTTCACGGTCATCTAGGTCGAGCATTTTCTTCATGCTTCTAGGGTTTTTCATGTCAAAAGAATATTTTTCTTGAGTCAAGAGGTCCTTGTCAATTGTATAAGACCCTATTTGGAAAGTTGTAACATGTAAAAGATGTTGATTTTGAGTCTATAAAGTTCCATGAGCCTCCAAGCACAAGTTGGCCCTGGAAGTGACAAGTCAGCCTAAAGAAGGGTATTTGACCTCATAAATAGCCTATAAATAGAAGTATATTTGATCTCATTTGATCACCAATTCAATCTCTCAAGAAGAAGTTTGATCTGAAGCTGGGAACATCAAGAAAGCTAGAGTGAAGGGCATGAAAGCAAGGAGAAGTCAAGGAGAAGAAGAAAAATATGTTTTTGGGCCATTTTCCTCTCACACGTGTGAAAAAGTTAGGGGTTTTGTAGCTACTACAGGGCCAAAATTGCAGTATGGAATTATAGGTTGAAGCTAGGGGTTGAAATTGAAGTTAGAAGTTGGTTGAATCAGGATTGGCTCTTGTTGTATCGGTTAATTTTTGACCTTGTTGAAGAGCTTATTGGAGGGTTGAATTGGTGCTTGGAGGAGGATTTGGTCTAGGGTTTTGGGTATTGGTTTTCTCATTTGAAGAAAATTCTATAAAAAGAGAAGATTTATTTATTTTTTATTTATTTTATTTTATTTATTTATTTTCTCTGAATTTTTCTGAATTTTCCCCTTGGAAGGGTTTTTTCCTTGGCTTGGAGCCTAATACTTGTGTCCATTGTCTTTATTGTTTTTGCTCTTGATAATTGTTGATAAAAAGATATAATAAAGAAATGTAAGAAGATAACTAAAGTTCACAAGCAATTATTAAGGTTAAGGAGAAATTGAATTAATAGTTGCACTAGTGCATTCTCCAACATGTAGTTTAATGCTAACATGACCTATTTGATGTACAATTTTAGGAGTTTTCATGAAGCTCAACTTCCTCTGATCATATCTCATAAATTATCGTGGCCCAAGATCTAAAAGTTGGACTAGATAATCAATGGGATTTCCCCTCACTATGGTGTTTAAGCTTCTGGAACCTCCCAGAAGAAAAATTATAGCAGAAATGCCAACATGGCTTGTTTAAAGATGCATTTAGGAAGCCAAACTTTCTCTAATCGTATTTCCTACAATTCGATGACCCAAGATTTGAAAATTGGACTAGAGGAGCAAGATTTCCCCTCACCATGGGCCAAGTTTTAGCTTCTCGAACCTCCCAGAAGAAAAGTTATAACAGAAAAGTGAAAAATTGTAATCATAGAGCCTTACATGCACACATGTAACATATTAATTTGCACATAAAAATTAGGACATCCTTCTTACAACCTCAAGGTAGAATTTGTATATAATCCACAAAACAATCAAGACATTTTTCCTATTGATTCCATTCATCAGTTTCCTACAGCCATGCAAAATTATCATAGAGTTATACATTAATTTTAATAAAGAACTAATGACCATATTCATATCTCGCAATTAATAACACCTCTGAAATATAACAACTATAACTGAAGGTGGGACTTTGATTCTCCACCCAACCATACACTAGCTACACTCTGTATTTCTCGCATTAGTCACCCCTGAGCTAAATCCACAATGAAAGGGGATTTTTCAAGCAAAGTCAATTGGAAATCATGTTGAGCACTACGAGTATGGGAATTTTCGTTACATGTGATTTATTAGTTGTGGCAAACACTGCAAGAATTCACATTTTTGGGTGGTTTCTCAATTGTGGCAAGCACAACAACAATTCATATTTCTGGGTGGTTTCTCAGTTGTTGCAAGCACTCTAAGAGTCGTTTATTAGCCCCAAAAATCCAACCCAGTGCTTCATCCAATTTCTCTCTTTCCATGAGAGAGCCCTTTCTTTTTTGGTTGTTTGAATGCCTTTTTATCCTTTTTCTTGTGTGCCTCTTCATGTTCCTTATGGAACATTCTTCAATATCTTTCTTACTACTTGCACGTTTGATCAAGTAGTGGTGTCAAATAACACCACTCATGTTCTTTTTCCTTTCCCACCTCAGATCGTGGATCTATTCCCACTCTTTAGGCCATTCAAATAAATTTATAATAATGTATTATCATAGTACAATTACATTACACAAATCAAGGAAAGTATACCAAGGGTGTTACAGCCATGAAAACAATTTACAAAACAAAATGCAATAACAAGATTTTGGATCTAATGCAATGAGTGGTCCAATTGTAATGGGTATCAAATGCGCCATAAACAAGTAAAGAAACCCTATAAAAATGTATTACTAGAAACAAAAATAATCTTCTTGTGAAATATAAAGAAACAATAAAAAAAGTAAGACTTCCAATATTAAAAGTAGCTATAAAACCCTTATAATTTTTTGAAAATACAATAAAAATTATTAGATGAAAATGGAGGAAGGATTAATACAATGAACATATATATCTATATGACCTGTTCCATTAGGAATTTGAATTTTCAAAAAATCTGCTACTCCCAAGTTTTATGGGTAAATTTCTCTTGCACAAATCCCTTCGACGTTTTTTTAAACAGAATGGATAAGGGTTTTCCATATTAATAAATCCAGAGATAAGGACCAGAACCCTTACATGTTTTTCCAGTGCAAATTTTCTAATTACATCAACTTGATAAAAAAGGTTGCAGGTTCTGGGGCTACTGCTGCATATTATACTAAACACATTAATACTATATATTCTACAAAAATTGCCTAGAATTAGAGAAGGCTTGCGAAACATCATTTGAAAAACGTCATTATCTGGACAGAAAAATGACAGAGGAGTGGCGTCAGACGACTGCCATAACTTCATTCTTCTAATCAAAGCTCTAATCTCCGTAGCTGGAATGAACCACCACAAATCCCACCTGAAGCGAAGTAAATAGATTAGACACTCCTCTCTTGTTATATTCAATGAAGCTTGCCACTTGTGCTACCATATAAAATGTCAAGATGTGAAGGCATATGGCCGGAAAAGGAAGGATCATCAGAGGCTGGGATCCGTTCTTCCAACTAAATTTGTCCGCATGTCCAAATCAATTGGGATTTCATGGATCATCGAGACCTGTTTGCAATGTTGAGAAATCAACAATTTCTTTTGCAGAATGTTGAGAGAGGTGTAAACGCCGTTCTCCTCACCAAAACATATTTATTTCATTATCATTAAGGGATAAGAGAGAAACTGAGAATATAATTCATTTCAATCCTACCTTGTTACGTAGTTGATGCTTTTTTTTTAGCTAATTGATCAACATTACAATACAAATGTCTAAGGACTTGGTAAAACTCCCAACTTTTCAATTTGAGAGCAAAATTGTTCACTCTTGGAGTTTGAATTTATTGATTCTGTAGACTTCGTTAGTTACGGAATGAAAAACATTGAATTTCCAAATACCATGTGTCTTGAAACTTTATTTTCTATGGCCACCTTCAAACCCTTCCATAAAGCAAGGTATTCCATCATTTTGTTGGTCATAAGGCCTAAACCTCATGCAAATTGTGTTATTATTTTTTCATGAGGGCCCCTCACACTCTTGCCTCCTTTGGATTATCTCTTGAAGCCCCATTAAAGAAAAGAGAGAATTGAGATTTTTCCTTTCTCCATTCAGAAAATTCCTCTTGACTAAGTCTAATACAAGGGACAAGACGCTTATGAGGCTTGAGCATGTATTTGGTGGAGGAAGATAATTCCTTATCAAGCATAATCAAGTCACATGCTTCTTTGCTGAAATCTTCAACATTTTTATCATTGAGTCCTCGAACAGAAATTGCCTCAATGAGCAAAGAGTAAGATTTTAAAGCCACCTTCTAGGGAGTTAATAGTTCATTTTTAAAGATCACTTTATTTCTCACAATCCAGATGGACCAACAACTAAATTATGGGAAGGTTGACCAACAACAGATTGACAGGGAAGAATGCTTTCGACTCCAAGGTTAATGAGTGCTCCATTTTTCAAACATATCCTCCCACAAACTGGGCTGGAGTCAATGTGGAAGATCGGGGACAACACAAATCACCAGGATTTAAGAGAGAATGGTCATTACTGAAAAATATGAGGGATACATTCCTCCAAGCAAAGTCAAAGGGGAAATCTAGATGGGTTGGAGATATTTATTTCCTCAAATTTTCAGCTATAAGAATTTTCTGATGCATGAGGGACCAACAAAAATTATTGATTTTTGAGATGTTATCATTAATCCAAATTTTAGACCAAAATCTATGTATTGGAGGGTGAGGAAACCACTTTACAAGATGAGAATAACCAGTTTGACAGAGTAAATATGATTAGGGCTTAAAGTCCAAGAGCGATGATCTTTTGGGGAAGAAAATATTCGAGCCAAGCCCTTTAACAAACCAATCATTTTGTACCATTGAGGTCTTAAAAGAGCAGGAATGAAGGTTAGGAGCGATCTAGCCTTTCCATCATCCCATTTCATTCGAAAGAGAAATATCTTTCAACTTTGAAATTCCCTTTTCTTGCATCCACATTGCCAATTCTTTATACTCCTCCTGAGATCCCAATGGACCATGAGAGGGGAAATTATGGACCATGAGAGGGGAAATTATCCTTCCAAATACTAATGCATTCTCCATTCCCAACATGTCAAGTAAGGTGATCAACAACTAGAGGAGAAACCGCTTACACAATTTCCAAATTTGAGAACCTGGCCTAGACCACTGCACTGTCTCCACTCTTAGAAGACAATTTTTGTTGAAGTATTTTTGAACAAAGGTCATATTCCACCATTCCTTTGTGTCAAATATTAACCTCCAAATTATTTTTTTCTCCCATATCCAAATTCATAAACAAAGGATATTTTATGGCTGATACAAAATTTGCTTTGGATAGTCAAATAGTATTCCACCGAACTAGATGAAATTTATTTTCATTCTTCTTTCCTCCTTGTCATAAAAAAATTCTAATCATGATACTCATTTGAGAAATTACAGATTTGGGATCAAGCAAACTTGAACATAAATATAATGGGAGCGAGGATAAAATCAATTTTACCATTGTAACCCTACCAAGAGTAGACAACCAATGGGTGCCCCAAGCTTGGATTTTCTTTCTGAATTTATTCAAAGTGTCGGACCAACTATCAAAGTTCGAGGTTCTCAATGAAATAGGGATACCAAGATATTTCAAAAGTTTTCAATCAGGAGTGACAAAGAGTTCAAGAATATTTGAAATTTCTTGAAGGGTCGAAACAAGACTACTCCATCCAAATATTTAACTTTTCAACTTGTTAACAAGACCTCCAAAAATATTAAGATATTTATCCAAAATATGCTTGAATCTCAATGTTATTTGTCTTGAAGCACACCCCAATAGAAGGGTGTCATTTGCAAGCTGAGAGTGGTTGACATCATTTATATTTCTAGTGATGCTTAATCCTTTTAGTTTCCCTTCAACAGAAGACAATTCTAGGTTTCTACTAAGAGTTTCAGCTACAAGAATATATAATAAGGGGGAGGGGACAACCTTGCCGTAAACCCTGAGAAGCTTGAAAAAAATGACATGGATGACCATTAATCAAGGGGGCTATCCATGGAATTTCAACATAGGTTGTTATCCACTTTATAAACTTTTCACTAAACCCAAATTTTCCCAAGATGGAGAATAAAAAGGAATGGAAAAATATATCGAAAGTGTTCCCCATATCCAGTTTTATTACCATGCCAAGTTCCCCACATTGCTTGCTAGAATGTATCTCCTCTTGAACTAGGATGAAATTAAGCAAAGTGTTTTGGTAGAAATCACATAAGAGAATTTTTTTGCCGACGCATTTCGAACCAACAAGTGTGGTTCATCATCAGGACCAGATGAAGAGGCAGACCATGGCATAGGCTTAAATAGAGAACAATGTAGAGACATAATTTCAAGTAACGCGCTATATTTGAACAATAATATTTAAATTACAATGTTAATTTATTAATATATTAAAAACAAATATTATTAAGTAACGACTATATTAAACAACTAGTTTTTGAAAAATAATATTTAAATAATGATATTATTTCATTAA
>APFE030552543.1:119039-135280 GCA_000404065.3 Pinus taeda
TAATATATTAATAAATTAATATTATTATTTAAATATTACTATTCAAATATAGTGCGTTACTTGAAATTATGTCTCTGCATTGCTCTCTATTTAAGTCTATGCCATGGTCTGCCTCTTCATATGGTACTAAAGATGAACCACACTTGGTTCGAAACACGTTGGGCAAAAAATTCTCTTATGTGATTTCTACCGAAAGACTTTGCTTAATTCATTATGGATCACAGAAGTTTGAATACAGAATTACTACTTGGTATGATGAAATAATCGAGGATCTGCCTGTGTTTCATAAATACCCTTTGATTCTCTAAGATAGTCCTAGGAAGAAGCTTCTTTAGCCTACTAGTTATGACTTTGGTTAAGATCTTATATGTTGAATTGCAATGAGATATAGGTCTAAATCGTGAGAAGGAAACAAGTTTAACACATTTTGGGATTAGGGCTAGGAATGAAGAATTTGTATTCCCTCCCACTTTCCCTTTCTCTCTTGAAGAGTTCAACATTCACATGAGATCTTTCTTTATTAGAGTAAAAAATAATTTTAAAAAATTGATGAGAAAACCATCCAAACCGGGGGCTTTGTCTGGATCGAGAGTCCATATGGCCCCAATAACTTCTTTCTTCAATCAACCTCACAAGCTGAGAATTATCTTGTTAGGTATGTGTTATATTATTTCCATGACTAGCTACACACACTATACGTTGCATCGGGTGCAAAGGGGGGAGGGGGGTCACAAGGGGGGCGACAACCCCTCCCCCCCCCCACAGGATTCGAGGCAGCGTCCCAATTTTATTTTTTTATACAGACCTAATAATAGCTGGGAGGACCCAAGGATGGGGGCGAACCCAAAGATGGTGGGAGAACCTACCCATGGTTTTGTGCATGGGTTTTACACATGGTTTTGGGCATGATGGTTTTCTGCCCATGGTATTTTGTAGATATGATTAAGGGAACTATGGCTATGTTCTAATTCATGGTTAATGGATTGGGGTATATGAATGATTCAGCATACATATATATGTATTGTAATATTGAAAGGAATATAATGGAAAATCAATCTAGTTTTCCAGGTTTGGGTTTCACGAGAAAATATCTTGTATATTTTATGTTCTCACCATTATTTATTTTTCCATTTTAAAAATTTGTTTGCAAGTAATTTGTGTACAAGGTTAAAATCTACATATCTGATTTAGATATTATTGAGGGAAATGCATACATAAAATGTTTGGTCCCACCTGGATCAGTTTTTTTATCCTTTGAATATAACATTTTGAAAAAATTATGAGCCTCCTGCTTGATTTCCTCAAGAGAATATATCTTTGGACAAGCCTCAAGGACGATTTATTTGACACAATTTCTTATCTCCCTCACCTTGTTATGTTTGTTAAAGAAAGTGGTATTCCTATCCCCCACATTTAACCATAGGCTTCTAGATTTTAAGCACCAATATTCCTCCTCTTGTCTACTAAGGAGGGATATTTGTTTGCTTAACCTTTTTTCAGTTTCAATATGTTCCTCTATAATTGCTTCAATCTCCATCTGGGCTTGATGATTTTCAAGCTGTTGAATAATTTCCATTATTTCCCGATCTAGAGGTTTGCAATTAATTCTAGACCAAGAAAGGAGAGATGCTTCACCCCTTTGAGTTTAGACTCCCAAACAAAAGCAGGTGATTATGTCATCGAAAGAGACAAACCATGATGTATTATTTTTGTCACTCCTTATTTTTGTAACCACCCAGGATTGAATCAAAACAAGATTGGTCCTAGATCCATAGTAGGATTGATAATGATATCAAGAGGATGATGGTCAGATTCCCCCCTTGCTAGAATCAACGAGAAGCATTCGGTATCTCTTACCAACTAGTTACCATGAATTAGAAACTTGTCCAATCTAGTCGGTTTATGCTTGACACCTACTCTTCTATTAGTCCAAGTGAACTTCCCTTTTTTCGGAACTATGTCCATGAGGTCCCATTCATTAAGGAAGTCCTCCATCCTTTCCTGGGATGGGTCTTTGATTAATGTTCCTCCATGTTTCTCTGATGAAAAGAGAACTGTATTAAAATCCCCACCAACTAAGGAGTTAATGTAACACTGTTCCTCTTTTAATTTGGTTAAAGTGTCCCAAAACTTGTCTTTTTCATTATAGTTTATCGAGGCATAAGCATTAACAAATGACAAAACTTCTTTGTTGTTTTTTCCTCAAGTTTAATAGTTATCCATAATCTTGATTTTAAACTAGCTTTTAACAAAAAGGATGTGTTTGACCATAAGGTGCATGGTCCTTGAGAGATGCCAGAAGAACTTTGCACCACCCTCGAACTACTATTCCAAAAGGATCTAGAAAGGGCTAAAACATATTCATCTTTTAACTTAGTTTCTTGAAGAAACAAAATTTGGGGTCTATCTGTTCTTATGAGTTCTTTTATAGCCTGAGATTTCAAGGGGTTACCCTATCCCCTTATATTCCAAGAAATTACTTCATCTTAACTTGGAGGTTTTGGACTTACCCCCTCTTGGCGTGGCACTTGCTTGCTCCTTGTTCCTCACATTTTTCAGAATCTCTTTGATCCGAGGCTAATTTACCATCTTAATATTTTGTTCTGCTTAAGCTTCCCTTACATCGTTGTTACTAGGTTGACCTTTAGATATGTGATTCTCCATCTCTTGGCTAGTTGAATTGCTTGACCAATTTTTTTTTTCTTTGCACTTCTTGTAAGAACCTTCCTACACCCTTCTTTGCTAGGGACTGGTGATTCATAACCCTTGTCACTTCTTTTAGAAATTTGAGGACTTGTAATACTATGCTAGGTCTTAGAATGAACCAAGCTTTCCACCAGTACTAGGTCCACTTTACATAGCTCCCTATATTCTTCCTCTTCCACTTCCTCCATTCAATTTGTCTCTTCATTCCCTATCAATGGGTTTGGTTTTCCTTTCCCTTCATGTAACAATATTTCAATGGGTTTTACAGAAGTTGAGGCCACATTCTAAGTTGAGATTCTATTAGATTTGGCTTCATTTTTTCCTTTGGAGGCCACCCTTTTCTACATCTACCATTGTTCATCCTATTGGGGGGTTGACTCCTCTATGTTTCTGAACTTATTCTTCTTGCAATCATGAGCAAAATTCCCATACTCATGGTAGCTCTTACATTTGAATGGTAACTGATCATAATATAGAGTTTGTGTAAGACTCCATTCTCCTTGAGTTAGGACTATCTCATGAAGTAAACCTTTCTCAAGATCCACTTCAACACATATTTTTGCACAAGTGAATTGTTGGCCTTTTGGCTCAATGTATAAGAAACGACCAACACCATTCCTGATGGCCTTCAACTAGTCATCACTCCAACAAGAGAGGGGAAAATGTGGAAGCTTCACCAAAACAACATCATCGTAGGAATGTCTTCATTCGAGTTAATGTCTAGGGACCAGGCATTAAGATACATTCCTATAGCACCAAAAATGTATGGTCTATTCTTGAAGACAACATCATGGTCCTCCTTGCATTTGAATATCAAAATGAAAAATCCATTTGCCACCACATAAACACTAATATTCCCTTTCATTATAGGTTTCCAACTTTTTTCTGCCCAATGCTCCACTGACTTGGGAGATGGCCACAATACCATGAACTTTCCAACTAGAGCCCTATTTGAGAAGGTTAGGGAAGTTCTTTGGAAGCTAAAAAAAAGACGAATGCAGGGGTATTTTTAGACATCTTCATGAAATTTTCTTGATGTTCCTTTGGACATAAATTAATTTTGATTGAGGAAATTAAGGCATGGAAGGTTGCCTCCTGATCGATGGGAGGGGAATATAGTTGAGAAATTAACTGATATATAGGTTAATGTTTGATTCCTCTTTCTTGATAATTACCTGTGAATGTTAGCTATCTTATTATTTTTTTATGTCGCCTTCATCAAGAAATTATACAAATGTTCAAAGCATAAAGATAAAAAAGAGACAAAGAACACCAAAAATTAGGCTCGAAGCCAAGGGAAAACCCCACAAGGGGGAAAACCAAAAATCCTTCTCTTATAGAATTAGATCAGGATGAGATATCCAAGACCCAAGACCAATACCAAAAAAACCACAAAGATTCCAAGTCAAACCCTCCTCCAAGTCTCCTCCAACAGTCAAAGTCAATGTTGGTCAACCTTCTCCAAATCTGGTCAAACTTTAGATTTCAGCTCTACAATAAAGTTTGAATTTCAACCCTGCAATACCACAGAAGTTACCTCAGAAAATTCACACGTGTGAGCTGAACTAGGGAAGAAAAATTTGATCTTTTTCTCTCCTTTGGCTTGCTTCTCTCTCTTTTGACTTCAACTCCTTTTCTACTTGATAAATCACAAAAATAGATAGATGATGATCTGACGAGTGAATGGTTCTCCAAGAGGTCGATTTGACTCTTATATATAACTATCAAGGAGGGTCGAATATGCCACATAGGTTGACTTGCTCTTTGTGTTGACTTTTGACTCAAAAATGAAAATGAAAATGAAAATTATTTTCTTACAAAATTCTAAATGGGACTTGACTCAAATACATTTTCTTTTTTACTCATAATAAATTATTTTTCTCTATTGAATCTATAAGCATGAAGAACATGCTTTGAACAAAATAAAATCACAATAATAATGAATATGATAAATACATTAATGATGAAGTTACATTACATTATGAAGACCAACATTAGTCACAATTTCAACATAGAACCCCCCTCCCCCCTTGAACCTGCTACCATGAGTATTCAACTAGAGATACGTCGATGCACTCTCTATAAGCTAGTGTCTTAGACCAAAGCAACCATACTTTAAATCCCTTCTAAGTTTTGGTAAAAGGATGAAAATGTTTTTTTTAAAACACATTTGAAAATATAATAATTTGTTTTTCGATTGTTTTGAAAATACAATAAAAAATGTTTGAATCAAATAGGGAATAGATTGAGACGATCAACATAATGAAGTCACATGTCTAAAAATTCTCCTTTGCAGATTTCTATGTGACCTACAATAATCCCTTACAAATTTGGCTCTTTTACTAAATCTACCTGCTTCAAATGCTTGCTAGCAAATCCCTCTTGCATAAATTTCCTTATAAATTTTGGAAAAATAATGAAACAAGAATTATAGTTTTAATTTAAACATATTTAAAAAAATAAAGTTGCCACTTATTTTTTCGTCACATATTTCAACGCATTGATGATAAATGCATGTGATTATTTTATGACTTATTTTTTATTTTATTTTATGTTTTATATAATTTACAACGCATTGGTGCATTTTGCTTCATGCAGACACGCCACTGAAAAATTTAACTAACAAAATGAAAATTTAAACCTATGCAATTAAAAATTTGCAAAGGTGCAAACGGAGGTCACTCTTTGGTGCATGCCATTTTTAAATTATTAGTGCCTTTTGTATATCAAGAGGCATCCATGCATCAATACATAATATAGTCCATCATTAACTATTAGCATTATGGAATTCTCTTTGAAGTTAGATTGTTCTATGCTTCTCAAACTTTTTTATAAAGATATATTCACATTTGTGGACCCTTTTAGTTCAAATGCAAATAATAATTCAAATGTTCAATTCTGCAACTTCTAACTCATTCCATATCATTACAAGTTCTCCAATTTCTTTGCAAATATTTGTTGTCAATACAAATTTTATTTATGATATATTTATGCACATGCATTTGAATAATTGTTCATTGAATTTCGTAGCATCACGTTCAAGGTCAAGTTCATATGCGCAAATATTTCACTAGTCCAAAATTTACACAAACTCTTATTAAGAGAAAGATACTACAAATAAATGTTTGACGAAAGTTGACAATTGCTTTGCCATCTCATCTTCCAACAACCAACCTGAGCCAATGGTACTACAATGTGAATTCAATATCTTTTATGATACTCTAGTAACATGTGGTTGTTCAAAATGTAAAGGGTTGAAGAAGAACCTTCAATTCACATTGTCCCATTATATTAATGACCAAACCCAAATTTGGTAGTCTAATACCTACCACTATGGTGAAGAATCCAATAGGTCATATAAAAAGGACAAGAACACCTTCACATGCTCCTTTTTCAAAAAGTTGGAAGCTATATCAATTAGGTTGCATAGTAAATTGAGAAACTTGTATCCTTTGGTTGTGTTTGAGTTCTAATGAGCCAACGTATGATATCAATAATTTCCAAAACATCTTGACTAGGAGATCCAAAATGTTGTGTAACACACCAAAGCAATTCAATTATTGGAATATATTGGTGAATTCCCTCTCCCTAACCATTTGCAAAGTAAACACCAAATCTATTATTACTGTACTTTGTGTGGTGGTTGGCCATCTTCCATTCCTAAGTCCGATGATGGAAATGAATTCTCCTTTTGTGATAACAATGATATGAACTCCAAATCTAAAATAGATATTGCAACTCTTGGGTTGTTTACACTTTCACATGTATCAATTCCTCTCCAAACAATTAGTGGTACTGACACCATTTTGTGGTCCTCTTCATAGTCGTTATTGTTACTTTACACTGCAAACCCCTGACACAGGCTACAAGTTTGATTGTTTTCCAAAAAAATGTTGTTTAGGGCCTCAAAATGGATCTGGAATTTTAGGACCCGAAAAAATGCCAAAAATACTAAATTGTGCTACAATTAAGGAAATTGAATGAAATAGTATTTGGGGTCCAAGTGGAATTGGCACGTGACCACGAATATCCACTTGGACCATGGATATTATTAAAAATGAACATAGCATTTGCATGTATAATATGTGCATAAATGATTATGGTTTTGGAAACTTTAATAGGAAAAACTTATTATATATTGATGATCATCTATGAACTCATGGAAACATTATAGGGTTCATAAATACTTGTATGTCCGCGTTATTTAGTGTAAATTGTTCATTTGAGGACACTTTGATGATAAAGAGTTCTTTATGAAATGGAAGACATCTAAGTTCGTTGTTGTGAATACATAGTTTGTCTCCTAATGATAAGTTGTTAATAAACTATAACTTTCATGGACTACCAACCATTCATAAAAAATGCCTTACATTAGATCTAACTTTAGACCTAGTGCATAAGAAAAAGATGACTGAGTAATTGTATTTTTGGATTGTAAATGGAACTAATGTAATTGTATTGCTCAAAATCAATCTTTATTTTATAAAGTGGTTGGTTTCATGTTTATTATTAGAAAAAAAAGTATTATAGTGCTTTTAAACATTTACTATAATGATATTCTTTATTGTGCAATCTACAATGCCGACTATAATTTTATTTTATTTTTTAATTTAATTAATTAATTTATTTTATATAAAGTTCCCATAGTAGGATTTGTAAAATTAATGTGGGCACAAGATTGTATAATCACTTATGAAAATTTAGCCATCAACTGAAGGAGTTTTATGAAAAATTTAGCTCCTCCTTTTAATTATTTACTATCAATGGTATTCATTCTTATGCAATCTATGATGCTGAACCTTTTTTTTGTTTGATAAGTGGTGTAAGTCTTGAGTTGACTACATTCCTAACCTTTGGCTTGAGAAACCGTGACCCATGGGCATCTACACTGTTAAAATTACCCAGGGTTCACACTCACCCTGGGCCACACCAACCCTTAACATGGATGGATTTTTCCCCACAGAGTTTTGAATCGGTGACCTTCACATCACATAGTGCCTTAACAGTACATCCCATCACCATCTATTCAACACCCTGGGCGAAAACAATTTTTTTGTTTTTATTTATTTATCTTTTTATTATTTTTATGCAGAAAGTATCAATAATAGGATTTGTAGACTTAACAAAAACAAATAATATTTATTGATATGAAAAGAATGACTACAAAGTATGTAACACAACCTACCCCCTCAGGGCCTTTTTAAAGGAATATGGTGTCTAGACTTGACCCCCAAGGTTACTTTATGGAGATTGAGCTATCGAAATTCCTCTTCCTTCAAACAACTTAAAACTCTTTCCTATATTTTCATCATCTTCATCTCATTAAGATCTTTCCAATAATATAAATTTCATCTAAATCGAAGCTCTAAACACAAATTTATGAACATATGAAGATTCACCTTCAAAGTGCCACATTAGCATCTATACCATTGACACATGGGATACACATGGCATTCCTTTTGCCTATGTGTCTCCATCATATAATACCACATTGAAAAAAACATGGTTGACACATGACAGTCTCTACCACATGTCACCATTGGGTAGGGTAAGGTGCTCACTTCACTCATAAACATGCTGCTCACTTCCAAATCCAAGATTTTCCATTAGTCCCATTTATCAGAAGTTATAGATCTCTACTAATTCATATTTCTAATATTTTATATCCATATGAAATTTCCAAACTTCTGGATTCATTTGGATCTAGGGAAATGCATGGTCAACTAGGTTAACATTTGGATCCAAGAAAATCTAAAAAACCCATTTAAATGAAAATTTCATATTTTTTCAAATCTCCACTATCTAGAAATTCCACAATCCATGCCACTTCTACAAGGCTAGAACTAGGGTCTCCACCTCAACATCGCAGTACTTTGATCCAAGTCAATACGCACCATGTGAGCCTAGGTTGATAAGGGTTAAACTCCCACTCATATAAATGTTCAAGTTTTTAACTTTCCTGGACTCAACTAGATCCATTGAGATCCAAAAAAACCTAAAGAGCCTGATTTCAAAAAACTCTATATTTTTGGATTTATAGATTCCATATCATACCTACCACATCATGCCACATCTATCACCATGCCAACTCCCTTGTACCACCTCTCTCCACATCAACATTCCATGTCAACAACACATTAGCATGCCATGTGAATCAAACCTGTGTCTCATGTCACATCAACATGACACATCAACACCCACCTGCCTATAGTGTCTGCGAGTGTTAATTAAGGCTCCATGTGACTTTTATGTGGTCTTTTGTGCTAGTATTTGGATCTGGGATTTTAGAAAATCTCAATTTTTCTAGAACCCCCGAATTTTGATTCTTGATAGACTCGAGTAGTCCATCTCCATCACTTAACATAATTTGATGTTGGTTGGTATCTCTTGACAAATTTTGGATCCTTAGAATTATGCCAACTCCTAGTTCCATCACGTGTAAGTTCCACCATTTGGGATTTGACTTAAAAAAAGGAAATTTATAATTTTTTTCTAGATGTCCAAATATCCAAATCTTGATAGATCTTGATGCCCACTTTTGTAACTTGATATTTTATGGATTCCCATTTGTCACACTTCACAGTTTCCAGATTATGGACCATCGACAAATCCTAGAGACCAAATTCTTCAATACTTAACAGATTCTTGATATTTTCCTACTTATAGACATTAACCTCTTTCTACTAGCCTGTGGTCACTGCTCCTATCAAGCCATATGGATAGGATCTAGGGGAAGGCACTCTAATATCCAAATTTCTACAATTTCCACTAACCTTTGAGGCATATTTCAAAGGACTAAAAATGACATTGTATTTCAGAGGACTAAAACTAACTTTAACATGGAATTTTGTTTTTACCAAATACTTATGAAGGCTTAGAAATTGAACAACCTATAAAGGAATTCCAAAATAAATCCCACAAACATACTTCTCTAAATAAGAAAAAGAGATGGCTCATGGCCAAATCCATATCTCCAGCCAGCTAAATGAGATTCTAATGACTCCTTTGGATTTATAACTTCACACTTCAAATCCAAACTCTCACAAATAGAAATGCCAACATCATGGCCCATCTCTAAAGGAAACAAATTCTCCCATCATTAAAGAACTTTGAAGTCTTCTTAATGCAAACAAGGATACAATAAAATTTCTCCATCCCATAGCTAGCTTGGTAAAGTTCATTCACATTACAAATACATGCGGAGTATCATAGCTCATATCAACCTTTGAATTCTTTTCTGCAATACAATATATCTTAGAATATATTACAAACAAACATATTTTAAGAAATACTTTTACAAACAACATTCATTCATAAAATAAATGATCGTTAGTAACCAAGCACATTTGTACATTATTTCAACTCCATCATTACAACATAGTTAGTAACCTACTACAACAACATTCATAAATATTTGAACAAGTAAATCGATTTCATTAAAGAGGAATACATACACTTATCTACGTCTCTTTAATATTTACTAGAAACTAAAGAAGGGAGAGCTAGTTTCTACCCGACCATAGGTTCAATTACACTATTTTTCTTATAATTGACCACCCCTGAGCTAAATATGATGCCTTAAGAGGAAACTATCTTAGGGATTAATGGGGTTCAAATCAAGGTAGAGGGCATGAAGACCACTCTCTTTCATAGAAATAAATTATTTTGCTACCTTCCAACCACTAAGCTAGGGCCTATTAAAAACTCACAATGTTGCCATAATGCACATGCATGGCACAAATTGGAGCCCTTCTATTATTCAATGGTCCCTCATGGCTTCCTCTTTCTCAATGCCTTGCATGTTTAGTTTAAAAAAATTAATCATAAATTATCCCATCCCTCTGGGTCAAGCTAAAGGATTCACCATTGACATATTTACCCAATCTAGGTACTCTGCACATCTTGATGTGAATTAGAAATATTTTTGTCAACTTATGTTCAGATTCATGTTATCAACACCCATATTTGGCTATGTATCTCTTCCCACGTGCTTATTTGGTTCACTTTTTGTTTCCGTGTTCACATTACACTTACACATTCTATGCTATGCTCTACAACATCATGCATTACCCCACTACCCATTCCTTCACACTGCACCTACCTACATGAGGATCTAATGTCCCTCCTTCGGATGTGTGGTCAATTCAAAAGTATCCATAATGGTATGTAGCTCGTTCTTATGGAGCAGTTCAGTACCACTTCCCATCCCTTCCCATAACTATTGGTAGTTAGGTAGTTCAACTACCAGCATTGAAATCTAGACATTCAATTGAGATCAAGATAGGAAACTTCTCATTGCCCCTCATAGGTTCCTTTTAGGCATCAAGATCCGTGTTGGTTGCTCTATTGTTCAATTTATAGCAATATACTAAATAAAATTCATATTACATTGCATAACTTTTGTCAAGGTATTCCTAGTGGCCATCCCCAACATTATAAGTCTTGTTTACGAATTATAAAAACTAGTATTTAAAAAAGGAAGTTATAAAGTACATATATTTAAGTTTGATCATTGTAATATTTTTTAAATGGTATTAATTAACTAAATTAGGTATAATGCACCTAGTTGGTATTTTGTCTGAATTCAAAGTTGTTTGATAAACATTTGTTATATTTTCACTATAATATTATATGCACAAGAGTATCCCAAGTAATGATACATTTGAGCTTACAATTTTTATCTTGATTTAAACTCATAATTCAAATCTATAAGATCAAATTTTAAAGAGATTTAAAATTAATATAACAAGTGTCAAAACCAAGCATATTGTTGCAGGTGGTATTTGTTTAGATAGATATCAAGGATTCAACATATATTAATGTAGATATACCATTCAAACAAAGATAAACTATGCAAAGTAAAATTATAAAGATTTATAAGTATGCAAGATAAGATATATAAATATGAATAACTATGCTAACTAGTGACGACAAGAACACAACCCAAATAGGAAAAGCTTATTTGGGCTCTGTTGAGTCTCCGAATTGTCGTATTTTCATCCTCTTTTCCTTCTATTATTCCTCATACCTATCCATGTTATATGTTTCCATTCACCATTTATCACACCATTTTCATGCTAAATATGGGCCTCCCTTATTATTTTCCAATTTATTTATTTTCATGCACTTTAAGTGAATTTATGATTAAAAGTTAGAAAAATAACATAGATTTACTTATACCTAAAGGTGGAATAAGTTTGGTGACATGTGTAGGTGATTTGGAAGCTTCCAAGACACTCTTATGTGGCCTCCAAGGTTCAATTCAAATTCTCTTCAAGATTGAAAAAAGATTTGGGAGGAGTCAAACATATCTCATGCAAGAAAATATCTCAATAAAGGATTATTCAAAGAGATTTGAGGAGATAATCATTCAAGCCCATTTCAAGGAGAAGATCACAAGGATATGGATATCTCATCCAAGATTTGTGTGAGGATTTGAAGGGATCATATTTTGTAATTATGGAAATTGGTTGAGAGAAAAGTGGAGTTGTATTTATGAGTTGCTTATCTCCTTTTCAAAGCAACTCCTATATAAATATGAGTGCTCTCTCTCTCTATTTTAAAGAAGAAAAAGGGGAATGTAATGTTAGGTTATGTTATGTTATGGTTGGAGAGGATTGTAAGTCATTGTGATGTAATAGATTGATATTTATTTATTGTGAACATGAGTTCACATGTGTTTGTTTTTGCTATTTGTTATTTATCCTTTGTTGCTTTTCACACGTTGTTTTTCTTTTATGCAATTTCATATTTCTAGATTAATTTAATTTATGCAATTCAATTTCAGTTGTGTACTTCAATTTAAAACAATAGATTAGGCTAATTCAACTTCAATTCTGCATATATTGTGCATGTGCCTCGTAAGTCTAAGGAATCCTCGGGTTGACAATTAATGACTGGGAAACTATTAAATGACAATATTTTCGCCCAACAGGCTCCACTTCCATCAGTGGTAGCAATTCAAATTTCTTTCCATCATCATTGCATGTATATAAAAATGCCATGAATTACCCAATAAGACACAACCTTCCTATGATACTCTACAATGTTAAAAGCTACAAAATATTGATTTCTCACAAAATATATCATGCCGCTTCTGGAACTAATATTGTTGATGTTTGCATTTGATACCTAGATGTCCTTTGTCTCATCCACCCTAGTTTCTCCACCATTTCTAAAAATTCAATGTTCTTTATGCTACTAATTTTATGAATCAATTACAATATCTACCTTTGGATCTATAATTGGTTGGAAAATTAATTTTACTGAGTCACTTCTTCTCCATAGAAAAATGTTATTATGGTTAATTTTGTATTTAAACTTAGCATAACATTTTCTCCATTGTTTAGCACTAATACTAGATGAGTTATCCTTTATTGGGTTCTTATACTCATTCCAATTATGTCCATTATTTTCCACTACATGTTTGATGCAGGAGCATCCTTGGCCTCGAGTAATCCTCATCAACCAAAAAAAAAGTTTCTACTGAGTTTGTAATAAGTGTTGTTAATCCCATGTGTTTTAAGTTACTGATACAACTATCATATTAGTTATTGATACACCCAACGAGTATTTTTTGTTGCTCCTATAGCTACTTTTTATCAAAGCGGTGACTACTCTCGAGTAGATGACACTCATAGGAGTGTGTGTTGATACTCTTGTTGCTTGGAGTTGCTGACACACCCAAAATGGGTGGTCATATAGTTACATTGCTATAGGACAAGCACTATTGAACACACTATGAGGATGAGACATAGGTTACAAATTTGGTTTGTCTGCACACTGGGAGGAAGTGAATCAACTTAGTTCTGGAAGGCAAAGCAGTCAACAGTGGGGGAAATGATTTGTTTTACTGGAATACGAAGAGGTTAACAACATGAGGTTAAATTGAATGAACATGAAGAAACTAGGATTCTTCTTTTGGCCTATTGTTTTTATGTGGATATGCCTCAGCTCTTAGACTTCTAACTCTTGGAATTCTGGCATTAGTTTGGCTATTGCACAATTTTCAGAGAGCGCAACTGGATGTTGCACTAGTTAGCAAGGGTGTTTGATTGTTGTTGAGTAATTTAATTGTTGGTTAAATTACATCATTAAATTGTAAAACCCGGGGTTTGTATCCTTACGAAGTGAATGTGCACTATATATGCTAGGAAAATTACTTTTTATTAAGGATTAAAATCTAAGATCAAAAGGAAAGGATCAACTATTCAAAATTAGCTCTTGTGAAGATATGCACATGTTCTTTTTGTAAGATCAATTTCAAAATTGACTAAACTAGAATGCAAAAAAATAAAGCATACCAATTAAGAATTGAAAAGTCTATTGTATCAAACTAAAATTAAAGGTAGAATTGAGAAGACTAACCATAAATCTAATACTAAGCAAGAGTTTCAAGTATGCAACTAATAAAGGAAAGGTTTTTGGTATTTTTTTCTTAATGTTGAGTGCTCAACCTATTGCAATCAAACATTAACAAGAGAAAGAGAAATAAAATATCAATCTAAAATATAAAGTGTTCTACATCTAATTAACAAAGATTTTATTGAAAGAACTGCTAAGAAATAAAATAAAACAACATTATACTATCTCACTGCTCGTCAAGGGGCCCTCCTAGTGAATGCAAGGCATGAAAATTCAAATCAATAGGTTAAATCACCAACGCATATATGTAGGAACAAAGTATTTCATTAACTAGAAATTAAGTCTCAAAGAGTCACAATACTTACAAAGTTAAAAAAGTTTTTTCTCTACTTCATATCGAAGTAATTTATATTATTTTAAACCAACAAATTCATAAGAAAATAACATCGAGAGGCAAGTTCCTTATTCGACACTTAGGTCTCCCAATTAAAACAAAAATTTATCTTTCATGATTTGAAGATTATATTCGTCATGATTTGCTATGAGAAGAGAAACTCATTATGGTTCTCTATCTCCACATAGTTTTCTTCAAGTCTCGAATCTCGTTCGCTTGATTCCATGCTCTCCTGGTGATGAAGTTGGTTTCCTTGTAACCCTTCCTGAGAATAGACCAAAGTTGACTTTCACTTTGACCAGCTAGATTCATCGGCTCTATGATCTTCCAGGTGAGCATGATAGGTGTATATCCTTGTTTCTGACATTTGGCATCTATCCATGTATTTTTTTCATCTTCAAAGTCTTAGGAACTTTCCTAACCATGGACTTAGATGTAGAAATTCAGATAAGCTACGGAAAAAGTACAATTAGGTAGCCATAGCAATATTTTAACCAATTTCATAAAGAAATAACAAATTATGAGTTATGAATGAATGATACCTTATATTATACTTGAGGATGACCTCTATTCCCTTATAACTTGTAAATATAACAAAAATACATATGGAATATGTTTAAAGAAAGGGAAGAAGGGTGTTAGAATGAGGACAATTCATGGATCCAATAGTTGTTGTGTGTGGTATTTCTATGTAACAACATGGGAATTTCAAGCACTTTGAGGACTCCATTCTTAGATTTATATTCTTATGTAATTTTGTATGAATAAATAGATATTTTAATCCCTTTATGTGTTCTCATGAGCAGAATCAAATTACTCTTTGTTTTTGATTTGTGATTTAGTCCTTGAATTAATTAATATTTACTAGGTTTAAATGGCTTGGGTTGTATGCTCTGTAATAACGATCTAGATTCTATAGGTGTTGTGAAAGCTACAAAACACATATTATGTCAAGTGGTATCAAAGCGGGATTCATTCTGGGATTTTCACCTTAAATTGCTTCATGTAATAAGATACTAGGAAACCTTGTTCGATGGTTGCATAACAAGAGTGTTGGTGGTACAAGTTGGGTCATGGAACCTAGTTTGAGGTTTACAGATGTTGGTGAGACATTTACAACTTGTGAGGATGCCATCGAGGATAAGAGGAGAAGGATGAGGAGGTACAGGAAATTAAGAGCTAAAAGAGTTAAGATGAAGACTAGAAGAGTTTGAACATAAAAGAAATGGAGATGCAGGATTATATTCAGAGCCCAAAGAACAAATTGATGAAGAACAAGATGTTGAGGAGAGAGACTCAGTAACGAGGTTGATTTAGTATTTGAGAAATAGATGTAGTGCAACAATTGAATTTTCATGTTATGATGGCAATCTAAGAGCGATGTGCTCATCGATTGGATTGGAGAACTCGAGAGATAGTTCGAGTATGGAAATGTTCAAGATCCAAATTGGGTAAAATTTGGCATGATGAAGTTGAAGGGTCATGTTTCACTATGGTGGGATATGTTACAGAAATATAGAGAAAATAAAAAACTAGAAAAGACTAGGACTTGGAAGAAGATAGTAACGAAGATGAGGGATAAATTTTTACATGTTGATTACTAGTAGAATTTGTATAAACAAGTCTAGGATCTAATAAAAAAAGAAACCTCTATTTGTGATTACTGTAGTGTTGTTTTAATCAATCCTAATTGACCGAGACTGCAACATTTAATTTTCAACCTAGGGTAGGTCTTGCTGTTTCAATGGAGTTTGCACTATCTGTGCTGATACACCAC